>UCOH01000319.1:0-12888 GCA_900474275.1 Synergus japonicus
CTCTCTCTCTCTCTCTCTCTATCTCGCTAGTTACCACAACGAGCATGTGCCAAATGATATCATTAAAGCCCTCCAAGCAACTACTATGTGAAGACGCTAAATATCCATCGTCTATTTATTGCCTCGCACTGACCTGCGTTTCAGGACTCAACTGGCGGCGGCGACCAAACGATAAGTGTACTTGGAGCACTAACGACGAGTCAACGACTCGACGCACTCACTTCCATTCGGACAACGATGAAAGTCCAACGAGGTCGATGAAAGCCCAAGACCCGGACATCTTTCCTTCAAAACATTGGTAACTCCTTGGAAAACAATGCTTGTTCTTTTCAAAAAGTCACATTAAGATCTTCATAATCAATCTTGATTACAGAAAACTGGAGGATCTTTAACCGGCACTGAGTCTGCAATATTTCCACTTGGTGAACGTCAGTTGGTTCCGGTACCAGAGTGAAGAAGAGGTTAAGGCGAACAACCTGATGGGACCGGGTGCCTGGACGAAGGCGACGCCGCAACTAAATCGGCCTTGAGGCGATTAAATGGGCTGGTAACGTACCAAACGAACGGGAAGCTTCAGGAAACCCGTTCGTGAGTTCTGTAAACCGTGCTACGGATCTAAGTGAAACTTATCTTTGGAATAGGGCATTTCCCCAAGACCCTGATACCAGATTGGCTCAGTCTGGGCCCGCAAGAGTGAACACGGTCCCCTCACTGTTAAGCTTGCTCTAAAGGAGAGGGAGGAACTCGGGGACCAGAACCGAGCACGATACATCGGTAAGACGAGGCGAGGATTGGATGATTTTAAAATCGTGAATAGGCATTCTCGTGATTCTCGATTCTCTCTCAGCTAGGCCTCTGACCTCGATAGAACGAGGCATCGTTTCAGACGAGATTATGTGACTATCTCCAAACTATAGCCGAGTATCAGATGAGCCAATAATTCCAGGTTTTTGTTCCAGGTCCAATTTTCTTGAATTGCTTCACGCTGATGTTTAATTACTTCCGGAAGAATCGTGATGAAGGAAATGGGAATCGCTGGGTTAGGGTAAGCTTGAGACTTGGAAGAAACACCTGTGAACACGAGAGAAAAGAGAGGAGGAAGTAAAGTTTCTCTCCTTCTAGGCAAAATGGAACAAAAGACCAGAAGACGCTTCTTGGAAGATCGTTTTGAAGAAAAGAAAGGACATGTGTGAGAGCGTACATATGTAATTAATAGGGATATGAATTGCAATGTGGGTCAATGAGTTATACTTTTAGGGATACATTTTTTTAATGATAAAAGACATTCCAAAAGGTTTGATCCTTCAAATTCATTTGGAAATCACCCTATATCATCCTTTATACCTAGAAAATTCACCAAAAATTCTCTAATTCGTGGGGTTAATATTTTATTGTTAATAATAAATCTTCTCAATGCTAAAAAACATTTCAAAAAGTTTCATCCTTCTCATTTGAAACTGACTTCCATGTCATCCTTTAAACCAAAATGTTTTTGATAAATATGGGATGAGTTCCAAATGAATTAGGGGGATTAATATTTTTGAGGTGTGCCTTGAGAAGACCTAATATTAACTATACAATTTTGATCCAATGAATTAGGGTAATTTTTGTGCAATTTTATAGGTTTAAGAGATGAAGTAGGGTTTTATAGGTTTTTGGGTTTTATACAACTAGTTTGCACCAGAAAATTTTAGATCTTGTAAGTTTTATAAAAAAATATGTTAAAAATTGTCGGTTTATTATTCATTTTTAGTTTTTTTTTTTTTCAATATTTTAAATATTGCCTATTTTTCATGTAAAAAATTTTGCTTTAGCCCCACTGAAGGCAATCTGAAGACGTGAGTTCAATTCCCAGTATGGGGCTAGAAAGAATTGTTTCGCAATATGAAAAATGGTAAATATTTAAAATATTGAAAATAAATTAAAAATGAATAGTAGAACAACAATCTTTAATATTATTTAGCCTTAATATTCGTCGCTATTCAAAAAATTAACAGAATATCGTTAGTTCAATAAATATAGCCTTTATAGTTTATTTAACAGATTTTAGAAGCCTTCCAAGGATTTCAAAGGATTATAAAGAATTTCCAGGCATTATTTGAGATTCTCTAGGTTTCTTATGATTTCAAGAGATTTTCAATAATATTAAGGGATTTTAAGAAGTTTCTAGGAATTTCAAGAATTGTAAGAGATTTTTATGATGTTTAAAAAATTTCAAGGAATTTTAAAGGATTTCATGAAGTTTTAAGAGATTTTTAAGAAAGTAGGAAATTTTAAACAATTTCAAAAATTAGGTATTTTCGATTTGAAAGTATTTTATAAAGTTTTAAATTAATTCATGTTATATAAAGAGATTCGTAAGGTTGTCGTGGATTTTAGAAATATTTAGAAATTTGAAGTGATTTGAAGTGATTTTAAAGTTTGTCATTGAATTGAAAAAGATTTTAAGGGATTTCTAAATTTTTAAAGATTCCCTAGAATTTTAGTGGATTTCGAAAGATTTCATCGAGTTTAAAAAGATTTAAAGTGACATTATATGAAATTTTTGAGAAAATATTAATAGCATTACATATTATTGAAAATGTTTTCGTATTTTTATTATTTTTTTGTGAGGGAAATTTGTTTGAAAGTCAGGGAAAAGTCAGAGGAGTCAGGGAAATTAATACTTAAATCTGTCTCGGTTGCTAGTAACATTTCAAAATAAATTCTAAGGTAATTGAACCATATCAACATTTAATTCTAATTGTCCATAATCTATAATGGCCAACTTCTCCCACAACAACAAAGTACTCTTCCATAACTGTAAAATATATTATTATTTATCAATATCACCACTTCCTGGAGTTATGATTTCGATACCAATCGCTAATAATACTATTTCCTATATAATCTTCAATAATATATTTCTGGGCAATCTGATCATCTGATCCAAATCTCTCTTGAGTTAAATAACACCCACGCACTAGAAATCGGATCAAATTCTAAATATTCAGGAATCTTATAATTTCCCCAAATGAAAGTCCCTGATTTCTACGAGTCTCACATAGACACGCAATTACTTTTCTCGGTAGACTGCACAGGGAAATTAAAAGTATTGTCATCCATGTCAATGCCATTTCATTCCGATGACCTTAATATTGTAATGTCTCCAATAAATGCAGACGTCTTCCCAGAATTACTCGATGTATTTTAGTACAGTGTGTCCAATTTAAAGATACATCAAAAGGTATCATTAATGCAAAATATTTTTTTTAATTGAAGAAAATAAACACGTCGCAAATCAAAAACATCATCTTTGCGATTCAAGGTTGAGAGGCATTATTCTTTGCGTCAGTGTGTTACAAGTACAGCCTAGAGAAATATTGGCAAATACAATCGTGCTGATTAGTATCAAAAAACGGTACGTCACACACGATCATCAATCTTACCTCTTATCGCGTAAAATATTGGACATCTGAATTTTCTCTACGATCTAGACAAGTCTGCAGATATAATATCTCAATGCGAGCACAAAGAAAAATCATGTTGTGAAATTTATTGATATTAATTACTCTCTGTTTAAAAATTACAACATGATTTTGCTTGGAAAATCAACAAAAAACATCAAAAGCAGAAGCAAACTTACATCATCCTCAGAACTAGAATCCATGCTGCTTTCAACATCAACAGTAGCAAGAGGAGCTACATTGGTCTCATTATTTTCCTTCTGCTCCACTTGACTCTTCTCGTCAATTGTACTTTCCACACCATTTTCTCCAACGGTTGCATCTCCAACAGTGGTCCACGATTCAAAATCTTCTTGAGCAGGTTTCAGTTTTGTACAGTTAGCGTTTGTCGCCCCAAACTGGGACTTATCATTCATCACTTTCTCAGAATCACAAACCTTTGATTTCTCATTCCCAATATCCGAGGAAGTATTAATCGAGCTCTCGACATCAGTCTTCGTCGAATCAGAAAGGCACTCATCGTTATCCACAATTTTCCCAACTCTGACGACCTCTTCAGATTTTCTTCCTGGAAAGCCTTCACAGGTGTCTCTGTTTGGAGAACAGTCTTTTTCATCCACTCCTAATGCCTCCTTGGATGATATCGGTTCATTTATATCAAGATCTCTACTAGAGTCTAAATCATTCCTACTGGAATCGAATTCATTTCTGCTAGAATCGATATCATTCCTACTTGAATCAACATCATTCCTACTTGAATCGATATCATTCCTACTTGAATCCATATCATATCTACTTGACTCCAAGTAAGGTTTACTAGAATTTAAATCATTTCTACTGGAATCCAACTCATTTACACTCGAGTCCAAAATTTCGGAACTGATCTCAGTCTTCTTAGCATCAAAACTTGGAGATGAACAACTATCCACTTCCTGTTTGCTTGAGGGACTATCACTGATCGACTGGCTTTGATTCGGCATGTGATTAAAGTCATCAGAAAAGTTACTGATTTGGTGATCTTGAACCGAATGTGCTGTTAGATCTGACCAGGGATCACCAAACTCAGCTAATTTTCTGTCCGCTTCTGGAATCTCTGAATAGCTATCTTCCTGAATATTTTCTAGATCCTCTGAACTCGATCTCTGATGGATATCCTCTTCATTTAGATACTTATCAAAGGTTGTTTTTGAATTTTCCACATGATCAACCACATCCTTGAGAGCATCGTCTGAACTATTCAAGAGGACTTCTTCGACTTCATCTGAAGGGAAGACTTCCTTTTCAGTAACTTCTTTCGAGGATCGATCGATACTAACATCTGATTCCGATTCAAATACAACTTCCTCATTTTGAAAATCAGCTGTCTCTTGTTCAGAGTTTTCTTCAAGCATTTCACGTGGTACACTCGAGTTGAACTGATTCTTTGGACTTGATTCTGTGATGTGGCCATTTTGGTATCCATAAGGCTCCTCAATTAGGGAATAGTGATCTATCTCTGCGACAATGAATTCTGCATTCACATCGAGAGGATCTTGTCTGGGTTCAAGAACGATTTTTTTAATTTCTGGTTGAACTTTGATTGAGTCCTCTTCCTCCTCTTCAACCTCTTCTTCGTCATCTTGTTGTCCGGAGCAAATTCTGAGAGCTAACTCATTTTCTATCAGTTCTTGGAGACTTTTGTCTTCAGCTGTTAACTCGTTTTTTGTGTTGTTACTCAAGATCAGCTCGTCATCGTCTTCTTCGTCATCGCAGAGCGAAATTAGTTGATTGTTACTCGTGCTTATATTATCCAAATCAATCAAACTGTTGTTAGAACGAACACTGCACACTTCGTTATTCTTTTTACTTACGACATTCATGGATTTCTTTGTCCCAACTTCAGCCATTCTAGGGAATCTGGAATCTGTAACGGAAAATTTGAGACTCGTTTAGAATTTGTTTGCTGAAAAAATATAGGGCTTAGGAGTTTATTTGATGTGCGATCAAACGGATAATTTTAGAATTTTAATTATCGTTTTGCGACATCGAAAGCTGCGCTTCCGATTATTGAACCGGGCTAAATTTAAAAAAGGAGATCATGCCAAATTCATTCTTGGCCCTGGTTCGTTTACCTCTTGATATTATTTATAGTATTGTTAATTTATAGTGAGCATAATTAAGACTTGATACCAGGGAAAAACCCGGGAAATGACCGGAAATATAATTATATTAAAAAATCGGGAGTTTACTTCTGATGGCAGTAAAATTCAAGTTTTCATTCTTTTCATTATTTATTGCCAAGTAGAAATTTACCCGGTGTTACCCGGGATTTTTTGAGATTTCATATTAGTATTTGAAGAAATTTCAAAGAAAGTTTAAAGTATCGTAAAAGATTTTAAGTGATTTGAAGAAATCTCAAAAAGATTTCAAGAGATTTCAGAAGATTTCTAAAATCATTTTATTTTATTTTTATTTACTAGCAGAAATTTACCTGGCGAGACTTTAAAGGATTTTAGAAAAATTTATGGGATTTTAAAGAGTTCGAAAAAGTTTAGAGAATTTTAAGGGATTTCAAGAGACTTCAAGTGTTTGTAGGGAATTTTAATGAGCTTCAAAGAATAAAAAAGATTTTGAACAGATTTCAAGCCATTTAAAGTAATTTTTAGAAAATTCAAAAATTTTGAGCAGATTTTAAGATCTTTCAAGTAATTTTAATGAATTCCAAGGGATTTCGAAATATTTTAAATAACTTGAAGATATTTTAAATGATTTTAAGAATTTAGTACGGATTCTAGAGGATTTACAATTTTTTTAAAGATGTAAAAAGAAATAAAAGGATTTCAAGGGATTTATCCAAATTTTCTAGTTATTTAAAACCCTTTTTAAAAAGCTTATTACAGAAATAAGATTAAAAATTTAAAAGAAAATTTAATTTAAAAAGTTCGAAGACAGTTTCAAAATATATTTTAAAAATCTCTTGAAATCTTTTAAAATGTCTCAATTTTGTAAATCATGTAAAAATTCCTCAAAATCTTGAAACTCGTCCAAATTCTTTTGAGATTCTTTAAAAATTTCCTAGAATCATTTAAAATCTCTTGAAACCCCCATAAATTCTTCAAAATAACTTAAAATCTTTTGCAAATCCTTTATTAGCATTTAAAATCCCTTGAAAAACAAAAATAATCATGTTGATTTGCTAGTGAAAAGAAAAAAATGCAGATTATTCCTGTCTACAATCAGGAAGCAAAATATGCGAAGATTGACTGGGAACCTCAACCTCGCACAACCTCAAAACAACTTTCTTCATTAATCCGTTAATAATTCCCTTAAGATTTCTCGTCAGCTTGTTTATTAAAATTTTATTAAACCCTCCAAGTATAAAACGCAGTGTACAGTTTACACCAGGAGGAAAATTCTCCAACCGCTTATATTTCCTCAAGGTCGCGTTGTTAAAGCCCACTTGGTTGTCCTGAATCCTGATTTAACAAACCAAAAGCAACGAATTTTATTATCCTCTTTCAGCCTTCGCAATCTACATTTTTAGCACTAAAATGTTAATGAAAATAACGACTCCCCTAGAAACATAATAAATAGCTCCATTTTCAAGAAATAAGTTCCTCTAACGGAGCATTTACAACCCAATACATAAAATTTTATGTATATAACACTCCCAAGTTATGGGACTCTTTTTTTTTGCCGATAATTGACGTAAATCCAAACAGAAATTTATCATCAGCATTCTTTTGTTGAAGCCAATTAATTAATTAAAAATTCTTTTTCATTTGCAGGTTTCAAATTTCATTTTGAAAATACTTGTCGGGGCTTATGCACAAATACCAACGGGCGGAACAGCTAATAATAGGAAATTTGGCTTGCCGGCCAACAACGCCTGCTTGCAGCTTCAGCCAAAGATATTAGAAATTCAGAAATGTGTATAATCTAATATTATGACGTGCCTAAGTACGACTCAGGCAAAGAGCCTGAGTCTTTGGTATGTGGTCAGACAATCCTCAGGAATCATAACTTGTTTTCTTCATACCATATTGGCAAAACTTCAGCAAATGAGTTCACTAATTTGAAGGGGCGACTCCAAATTCAAACTATTTTAATATGTAAATAGAGTAGTACGTAATTACTATAGTTCATTCCAGATTTAAAACAAGCTTATCATACAAGTTAAAAAGACACTCATGATTGGGTTGAAGTTTTAGATGTCTAGTCTGACGATTATTTTGCATTTATTGGAATAATAAAAAAAATAGTTTCCACTATTCCCAAAACTTAAAATTTTTATTTATTTACTAGGAGCAATTTTAGAGAATTTAGGGGAATTTGCAAAAGATATATTTTAATCAATTTTAAGACATTTAAAAAAATTTTGAAAGAATTTCAAGTAATTTTAAGGAAATTTATGGGATTTCACTTGATCAACTCCACATTAGAATACATTCCTTAAACTTTCTTAAAACCACTTAAAATGTATTGAAATCTTTTGAAAATTTTTAAACTCTCTTGAATTCTTTTGAAATCCAATGAAATTCCTTAAAGTTTTGAAATCTTGTGAAATAGAAATTTCTAAAAATTTCTGGAACATTCTTTTGATAACTTTCAAACTTTTATAAAAATCCCTTGAAATCGTGTGAAAATTCTTGAAAATCCTTAAACTGTTTTGAATTCTTTTAAAAATCCTGCAGATTTCTAAAGGATCAATTTCTTTCTAGAACTCGGCATCTCGTTTAAAATTCAGCTTTGCATTGTTTTCAATATCCACTCCTCCCAAATTATTAATCATCACTAGAGACATTAGCATACGAGTTTAGCGTGAAATGAATGAACAATATCGATGCATTTGGTAATCTTGCACAAATGGTAATGAAGAACACGTTTAGTGAAGTGTGGTTGTGCACAACGAATGTTTAAGTAGAGACCACAGAGAGTGTTGTTGCTAAAGAAGCAGAAAACTCATCAAGGTCTCATCACGTACATTATTTGAATCTGAACACACCGGTGAACAAAAGTGTCTGATTATACATTTCAAGAACATACATATCGATACATCGCTACAATACTTAATGAGTTTCTGCTCTTGAACGAATCTCAACACTCGAAATCATCAATTTTGCAGTTAATTCATATATTCACTGAGGCCAATGCAGGCCAAGGATCTCTTCACTTTTGGAGAAAGATTACACTTAAAATATGGCGTAAACACTCATTTTGAATCTTGTAATTACCCATGCAAACTGCTACCTTTTAAGGAACGTCCTTTTTCAAAATTACAGACTGATGATTAGAGATTCTAGGTTGTTTACAGTTACGCTTTCGCGGGTACTGAGCAAGGTATAATTTTAGAAGATGGGCACTAATTTACTCTAAAATTGATGAGGGTGTATAAATAAGGAGAAAAAGGATTTCTTCTTTGAACGAAAATTCAGCTGGAGGTACGATTTTATATTTTTGAAAGGAAAACTCTAACGTATGTAAATTATAATTGCGAGTAAAACTTGTGATTGATTATATATGCAGGATATAATGTCATCTCTCGAAATCTGAATTAATGAAAAGTAGGTCACTAATTTACTTTAGTCAAGAATTTTACTAATTGTTAGTCATTTTTGACTAAAACTTTAGTGAAAAGTTGAAAACTTCGAATTAAAAAGTAAAAATTTTCACTAAAGTATATTTTTGTAATATACAATTTTTTTATAATGGAAAAAATCTTATTAATCCTTATAAAGTAAGGACTTCAGAATTTAAGTAAATTTAAGGGATTTCAAGAGATTTAAGAGTTTTCAAGTGATTATATAAGAAATTTAAATAGATTTCTAAAAAATTTAAAAGAGTTTTAGGATTTTTAAGAAACTTAGGTGATATTTAGGTGATTTTAATAAACTTCAAGGAATTGATTCTAATGTGAAGGAAATTAAGTGAAATTCTTTAAAATAACTTGAAATTCTTTTCAATATTTTTAATCCATTTGTGGAAATATGGCTTAAAATCGTTTAAGATATTTCAAAATCCCTTGGAATACATTAAAATTTCTTGAAATATCTTGAAATCTCTTCAAATTCCTTGAAATTCGTTAAAATTAGTTAAAATATCTTTTAAAAAAACTTTTTGATAACTCTTTTCCACTATTTTATATTTTAGTCTTATCAATTACTAAAAAAAATCTCTAATCGAATATTTGTCTTTTTTGTTTCAGGTAAGAAATCTCTAAGGAATCAGAAGCATTTTGATTTTGGACATTTTATAAATAACTGAGATTTAGTTGACAGCCTCATTGCTTTCAAGTTTTCTATAGTATAGTCAATTCCAAAAGAACTGCAATTTTCAAAAACGCAGGTGAAAACAGTTCGATCTTTACTGATTTACATTGCATATACAATAATATAATTTAAAATACTTTAAATCTTTTTAAATTAGTGAATGTCCTGAAACTTGAAATTCCCCTGAAATTTCTCAAAATCACTTGAAATCTCTTGAAATTTTGTAAAATTTCTTGAAAATAAATAAATTTTTTTTGCATTCTTTTAAAATCCCTTCAAATCCTTTAAAATCGTTAAAAATCTTTTGATAATTCTTAAAATCACTTAAAATCAAAATTTTTTCAAATATACTTCAATAATCCTTTAAATCGTTTTAAATTAGTTTAAATCACTTACAATTATTTAAAATGATTAAAATGTCTTAAAATTTTATGGAATCTTTTAAAAATCTTAAAACTTTTTAGAATTCTTGACAAATTGCTTCAAATTACTTTAAATCATTTAAAATGTGTCTTGAATTCCTTTAAATCCCTTTAAATTCTTGATATACAATTTCTTGAAATCTTGTAAAAATCATGAAACTGTTAATAATTCTTTAAAACTCCCTCTTGAAATTTTTAAAAATAAGTTGAAATCTCTTGAAATCTTGTAGAATTTCTTGCAAATGACTAAATTCGTCTGAATTCTTTTAAAATCTCTTCAAATTCTTTAAAATAATTAAAATGTCTTAAAATTTTATTAAACCCCTTACAAATCTTTAAACTTCTTGGAATTCTTTAAAAATTCCTTAAAATTACCTTAAATCACTTAAAAAGTATAGTGGAATCCTTTAAATCCCTGATTTAAAATATCTTGAAATCTTACAAAAATCTTTAATCTGGAAAATTAAAATAAAAAATTTAATTTTATAAAATTGTAAATGAGTTTTAAGAATTCTGGGCAATTTTAAGGGATTTTAAGTGTTTTCATGGAATTTCATGAGATATCTGATAATTTTAAGGAATTTCAACAAATTTTTCAGATTTTAAAAATATTTATGGAATTTTTAAGGATTTCATTCAATTTTTAATGATTTTTAAGAACTCTAGGTAATTTTAAGAGATTTTCAATATTTTCATGAAATTACGAGTCATTTAAAGATTATAATTAAAGATAATTAAAGAATTTTTAAGAATTGTATAAAATTTTTAATGAATTTTAGGAACTCAAGGGAATTTTAAGGAATTTCAACAGATTTTTCAGATTTTTAAAAGATAATTATGGAATTTTATAAAAATTTTAATGAATTTTAGAAACTCAAGAGAATTTTAAGGAGTTTTAAATGCTCTCATGGAATTTCTTGAGATTTATGATAATTTTAAGAAATTTCAACAGATTTTTCAAATATTCAAGAACTCTAGAAAATTTTCAAGGATTTGAAACACTTAAAAAGTATATTGGAGTGCTTTTAAGTCCCTTATTAAAGATATCTTAATAAATTCTATGATGATTGATATTAATATTTTTCTTTTTTGTTTCAGATAAGTTTCTCTCAAGCTGTATTACATTATCCCAGTTAATATATATTTGAAAGCAATATAATTTGTTGAAAATTAGTTTTGATTAATCTCAAGATCTTTGACTAAGGAATCAGTCAATCAGCAGCATTTTACTTTTGGACATTTTTTAAACAACCAAGAATTATTTGAGAGCCTCAGGCTTCTATAATATAGTAAATTCCACGAGAAACTGCAATTTATAAAAACGCAGGTGAACACAGATCGATCTCTACTGATTGACATTGATACCGAAGGCGTCGTTGATTATAGTAGCAGTGGGTGGTAGTGCTCATGCCGATGTCCACTTTGGTAGTAGTTCATTAGCAGGCGATGTTAGTGGTGCGCACGTGCGCGCTTTTTTTTTTAATGCAATATTTAAAATAGTTGTATCCCTTCGGATACCTCAGTGATGGTCCGTGTCCGTGGTATGAAGTCAAGTCTTTTGCGGCAGCTTGTTTAATTTAATCTCCCCCCAACGTTTCTCCGAGGCCGTTCCTCGGGTTCACGACCGAGACTATGGAGGCACTCCTTGCGCTCGGTTTCAACTACTATTTTTAGAATGACACACTACCTCGATTCAACGATGCGCGAGCAACAGCATAGTAGCCACAAAATGTTCTGCCCAAAAATGGATGCACTTGAGACTGCAAGATGCAAGTCAAGAGTCCTTTAAGTGCCTTAAATCTCAAAAGCTTGAATGAATAATCAACAACTCTGCATCACATGTCCTTGTACTTCCTAGAGCTCTCTTTCCGCGACCAAAGCCTCTAGCTAAAGCGCTAGCTAATCACTGTGTTGCAACTACTACTACTACTACTACTACTACTACTACTACTACTACTACTACTACTACTACTACTACTATTACTACTACTCTGGACCAACACCATATGATTATCTATCGAGTCCCTGTTCTATTATTTAATGACTTTTACTTATACCTCCACCAGTAAACGTTATGGCGAACTCATTTCCTTAATTGTATACTGCGACATCATTCGCTACATTGTCTCGAGTATTTTTCACTGGAAACTCTGTAGAAAAACATTAACATTTCGCTTTATAGTTTACTTTCTTAGGGTTCACCAGTAAATTGACTAAATCATAATGTGTGGTGTTTACTCGGCGTATTTTTAACAAGAATTGGTTGGTTTGCATTCACTGAGAAAACTGTTTGGTTCGGACAACGAAAACTTATAGAACTTCTATAGCAACTTTATTGCTATAGAAGCAACAAAAATTGGTTGTGCCAACCAAATCTTGGTTCTTTCAACAAACCTTTTGTTGAACCAAGAAAATTCATTTAAACCAACGAAATCTCAGTTTGATTGAATTAACAAAAATTCGGTTGGCACAACCAAAAGTTTTTGTTACTTCTAGAGCAACAAAAAGTCTGTTTGTCCGTTTCTTTGACCTAATTTGCCCTAATCTGTTAAAAGACCCTTTTCTCTTTCCTTTTGTATATTTCCCCCAGATCCAGATTAGCCCTTCGCATGTTTTTCTTCAACACATGTTGACCCAGTTTAGTTTGCTCCCCTTTCTATTCCGACCTTCCAATAGTAAGATGTATCATAATTTCGGAAATACCTCAGTATGTTTCAGTAGTATCATAATTTAACTTAATTGCATATATATATATATATATATATATATATA
>UCOH01000322.1:0-21172 GCA_900474275.1 Synergus japonicus
GGCGGAGGTGGTTCAACCACTATGCACGGAGTTGGTGGTGGAGGAGGAGGAGGCGGTGGTGGTGGAGCTACTATGCAAGGAGTTGGTGGAGGAGGCGGCGGTGGTGGAGCCACAATGCAGGGTGGTGGTGGAGGAGGAGGTGGTGGAACTACTATGCAAGGCGCTGGGGGTGGTGGTGGAGGTGGTGGGGGTGGAGGCGGCGAATAACAACTAGTTGGTTGTGGTGCTGGCGGTGGTGGTTGCCAATAATGATAAACTGGAGAAGGTGGTGATGGATTCCATACTGGCCAGAATGAAATTGGACTAGGTTGTGGCCTAGGAACTACCCAGCTTCCGTGTCGATGACCAGATCTACTTTTTCCATGGGCCTAGAAAGATAGACAATTTTTACAACAATTATCTTTCCAGTAATATATGATTATATTATTCTGAAGTTAATTGGAGTGTAAAACAATTAATAACAAGTTTATAATGCATATAAGAAGCCAAGATATCGGAAATTTTAATTTAACAAATAGGAAATCTATAATAAAATATACAGGTAATGATTTCGAGAAAATTAATAATGAAAATTACCGGTAAATCAATTCGGCAGGGTAGTTGTACTTCACAGTCACAATCACGTCTTGGGAAACCCGCGGCTAGGGTCACCACTAAGAGGAACAGGATGCATTGCAGTCCTGTAAACCTCATCTTGCCCTGATGAGTGCCGATTATCTTACTGGGACACTGAGCTGAGCTGATTTGATAATTCGAGGAATCTGACTCCCCTAATATACTCTCAAGTCACTAAAGAACAGATATTTTCCTGTTTTTTCATTGCATAAATATTAGCGTTCAATGCTCTCAAATTGATGCACACCGGAAGTAATGCGACCGCCGTATCATCTATACTCAATTGAGAAATATCTGCATATCTGGCCATTGGAAGACGCGTTTCCTGTTCCTGCCAATATGTGTTTTCGATATTGTAAACAAATTGTTTATTGTAATGACAATAGCATACTTTTATTGACGGAGTTAAGTTGAGGGGTTTCAGTATCATTTCAGAAGAAATTTTCTTTTTGTACATAAAAACAAATATATAACGAAGAAATCTTTGAAGTATAATTCTCTAAATATGAATTCTGGAAAAATATATTACCAAGAAATTACTAAATGAAAACGTTTGTCAGAAATGAAGGGTCTAGTTGTTCAGTATCGTTAGACGTATGACCAAATAAATTCCCACAATTTTACATATATAAATATGAAATGTGGGTTGAAAATTTTCGAACTAATTCAAATATTATCACAATTAAAGTCTATTGTAGTCATTTACAAAAATCTGTCCGCAGTTTTCTAAAATTTAAAAGGACGAGTTCTTTACAAAAATGTTTCAGAAAAATATTGTTTTATGACACATTGATACAGTTTTTTGATCTAGCGAAAATCATTTTCATTTATTTAAATTGAAATTTGCAATATAATTTTTAACTTTATCCAACCATTTAAATATAAATTAATAATAATTTAATTATAATTTAATATTTAAATTTAATATAAATAAATATTAAAAACATAACTTTAATAAATAAAGTTTTGCCAATGAACTTGATCCAAATAATTTGTATTGAGGACATCAATTCAATGACCTGCATATGTACAAACTCTTGTTTTTAAATGCGTTCTCGAATTTCCAAAACATTATTGCATATGTACGCAAGAAATATTGAACCAAGTTTTGTAAATAAGTAACGCGACATTCTTTCTGAAGCAATCACAATTTTTTTTTTATCGTGAATTCCGTGTTTCAATTATTATCATCACAACATATTGTAAACATTTAATTATTTCTACAATGGATTGTAAACAAAATAATGAACTTTAAAAATTGGAATTTCAGTCATAAAGTTAAAAAAGTTCATTGAATCACTATATGTACGTAGTTAGAATGGTAATAATTGAACAAATCAGTAGAAAAGGTCATGCATAGTCAGACGCCTAAGTAATATAAAAAATAAGCTGTACTAAATAATAATAAGCTTTATCTAAAATTTCCTTTTTTTTATTATTTTGATTATTTAAGAACTTAATAGTCGAAAAGTCAATTTAGAAAAAATTACAAATATAGGTACAAATTAAAAAATTTATTTTTAGACATTTATCAACTGGAGAAAGTTTAATTAAACAAATTTTAAAATATTTGAAAATGTAACGACTACAAGCTTCCTTTTTGCTCCCTAGGAACTAAAAACATAATTTAATTCGTAAATTTTGTTAAGTTAGGGGTAAATAGGTAAAGTGAGCAAAAAGAATCAAAAGTATAATTAAAAGACAAGTTTCAATGAACATGATCGGTTATTATTCATCGTCGAAAAATTGCACATATTTAGCAACTTACACAGGATAACTATAATACAAAAGACACTAATTGTAATCAATAGTAATATAATAATAATTCTAAGTCTTAAGAGATGACAAAATTGCGCTATAAAAGTTGAAGGTGGTAAGAAAAAGAAAGTTATAGACAAAATAAATCTACTCAATTTCAGTCATTCGCAATTAATTACATTACGACACGCTCCTTGGTGGCTGCTTTACACTGTTTTCACATTATAACTAATATATAATATATAATATGTAGTATAACTTTATCCGTAGTATACATATGCGTATATGCATAACATACTTTGACGCATATTCAATAACACGTTTACGAGTACTTTGAACGCAATTTTTCTGCCTCCAATTGATGAATAGATTGACAAATTTTCAGAATCTCAAATGTTAAAAATAGTACACAAATGTGCGTGCGTGTATCAATTCTCGACAGAGTATCAAAGTACATATATATGAATTTTCACATATACAAATTTTATAAATTCATTCATCATTCCTCACTTCTTCGATTTTAAGCTCTTTACTAGATCGATAGATCCACCCATCAACACCGTCTCAGCCTCTTGCGAATGTCTCTCTTCTAGAAACGTTTTGCGTATTTTTAGAAATTTTATCCGATATAAAAACTAACAATCAGTGGGCATGCAGAGGCGTCGGTTTACCAATTTTCAAGGAATGGACGTGCAATGTATAAAAGACACATTTAACAGAACTTTGAAACGTGCGATAAAATCACTCAGACAGTTAAAAAGGGATAACGATGCATATTAGCAACTCTTTATAAATTTCGATATAATATATTATATTACTTTTGGCAGGAATGTTGTAACTATATAGTCCCTTTCATATATAGCGTCGATCTCAAGAGCAACAGAGTCAACTTTAAATAAATGAGTTGAATTAATTTTAAATTGAAACAAAAAAAAACAAGTATTTTCTAAATTTCCAAATAAAGTAATAATCGAGAAAAATAAACTTTAAGTCGTGTTTTTGTTGCAACTGTTACAAAGAGACTTTTGCCAATATGTATTCATACTCTATTGTTCATATGTTTTCACTTACAAAGGCATAAAAACAATTAATACAGGAAGGACTTTATGGATATTCATTCTTACGAATTCTTTCATGATAATCATGATTTAATGATGATATCAATAAACATAAAGGATAATTATTATATTCGATAACATAGCAATGCTATTTGATATATACAATATAATATAGCACTGTTACCGGGAACCGTAAGGTTTCCCTTTACTGCACTTAGGATTGATTCAGATTGCTGTCTACACAGCAGATGGAAATACTATTATATACAGGAAAACTAATGTAAAAGCGTCTCCCATCTATCGAGAGTAATCCAAGTTTGAATTTGTATTAATGCCATAAAATGTATATGACTAAGGAATGAAATTCGATGTCACCTGCCCGCTCAGAAGGTTCACAACCTCAAGACCCTCGAGTAAGAATCAATTTGGAAGGAATAAATTCTATCTTACAAGCTGAGTATGGTGATGCATTAACATAGTACAGGGCATCTTGATTTCCTACGCTCTTATGAATCTATCGATTATCGCGAATTTATCGTAGAACTTATCCGATGTTACAAACTAGAAACGATCTAATGACTTTGTGAATAGCTTCATTTTAAGATTAGGCTTTTGAGCAGTGTCTAGACACAAGGAAGAGCTAAAAAAATAATATAACTTAATGTTACTCGTCGATTCACTTTCCTTCAGCGTGTTCCAGCGTCAAAACCATCAAGCCTTCGTATTGGTTAATCATATTAATAAATTAATTAATCAGCCACAGATTGTATATATTTTAAGTTTCAAGCAAAATCGGTAAAGGTCAATTTTTTGTGAGTTCGGCAAAGAATTTTCTTTTTGTTAGATACTTAAAAGTGCTTACTTCTAAGTAAACTAAACCAATTCCAAGATAAAGGAAATGTCATAGTAGATCAAGTGAGCTAAACTATATTAGTAAATTGAATATACATATAACATTAAAAAATTATTTTAGAAACTTAAATAAAAATATTATTTCAATCAGGTATCAAAGATTGTAAGCGCTCATTAGGTTGCCCATTTCGTTAACTTTATTAAAACTTTTAAGATTCACGTATTGAAGTTTAAAATTATGAAGTTGAAAATAGTTGTGTAAGTAATTAATATTTCAATTAGAAAAAAAAACAAAGGATGATGGTTGCCACTTAATAATTCAATCAAATAATATGTACAGTTGAAGACCAGAACACGCAGAAAGTATAATTTGTGAAAATCTCCGAGTTCGTTGTTCGACTAACATAATAAACGAGTGAAATGCTACACCTTTAGTAGTCCTTACGTTTTGAAAAAATATTAAACACACGCAGTCGATAAATAGAAATGTATGACAAAAACCGTAATCCAGATTTGCACACGTATTCACAGACATACTTTCACTTTTTTCTCGTACGATTTCGCACTACATACGATACTTAAACTGTTTTTTCGGGCCTAGTCACACCTTTTAGGCCGCTCTCTGTGAATACGGATTCACAACGACCACAATGAGCAAAAAAAAACTCTCTCAACTCCAACACGATTCCTGTTTCACGCGCAGATAATACTAAAATCGTTCATACTTATACTATGTTTACAGTGGAAATTCACCAAGTATTTTATAAAGTCTTTAATAGCTTTCAAACGCTCGATTAGTATAAAGTTTTTCCTTAATTTGACACGTATATTCGTAGATAGAATATGGAGCTATTGCGTGATTTGTGGTTTGCCTGACTAAAGTTTACCCTTTCTACGCAAGCCAGATTTAATTGCGAATTCGGACTTAAATAATTAAATTAAATTGCGATCATTATACAAAGATGAGTGAAATTTTTTGATTTAGGAAAACATAAATAGAAAGGGAAACTATGATTAAAATTATTTTGTACGCTACGTTCCGAATTCGACTGACACTGGCTTATCTAAAACTTAAATGATCGGCAAACATGATTGGAAGAACAGTGAGTGATGAAAGAAAAATAATAAATATTGACTTCGGAATTATCAGGCTCTTAATGCGAATGATGGTTACAGTTCTGAAATGTACAAACGGTATTAATTTGTGACTTTCGGAACTTGATCTCAGGCTAGGTGAACCTCGTTCGCTTCCTAATACTTAATAAATCTATCGACATGTAGTAACTGCTTTTCTTTGATCGACTCAACTAAAAATCACTAGATCATCTTTACTGGCTGTGCAATCGACCAGTTGGTGGTTTTACTTGATTGCCTGAGACTTTTGGTATAGCCCCGATGATTTTTACGCGATTTTGCTGTTGTTGCTGTTGCCTATTGTCGCAAAATTGGGGCGGAGGTGCGAAGACAAGCTCATCGGAATTAGTAGCTGATGATGATCCATCTGCATTAAATTCTGGAGGCGGAGGCACGAAGAGGTCGTTATTTTGCTCTTCCGCGTCAGCTTCGATGGGAGGAGGAAGCTGAGCTAGACTGACGGCGTGTCTCGTGAGCAGACCGCTACCACCGTAACTCGTTCTTTTGGTATTGCAGTTTTCTTTATCGCCTAACACCATCATTGAGTGCTGATGAGCCTCATTGTTTCGTGAAGTATCGTCAAAGCCGGTCGGTGGCCCAACAGGTACATCCTGATCGGAACTGACCCCACTCGAACTGTTATCTCCATCTTCAACGAGAGATTGTTGAGTCTGAAATGAAAAATGATAAAGATGTTTAACAGAATTCAGGATCTTTATTTTTACAGTCGAAATTCTTTAGAAAAGTGAAGTGACGTAAACGTAAACGAGAAATCTAGAGAATTTAATTCATATTATTAGTTAACTGTATCTTTATGGTAGGAATTCCTGACTTGCAAAAAATTCGACTCTACGTGTACAAAAGAGGTATTCTCAAATTAGTTTGTAAAATTTTTATTCATTTAAATTTTTATAAGAGCAATTTAATTTTTACTTCTGCTCTATATTTATAAATTATTAATAATTGTTATTTGTGCATTTGTATTTGATTACAACACTGCCATGCTAAGCGTTAGATATATTTTTAGTCATACACTGCGATTATGGTTCATACTCATTCATATAGTAGCATTAATATTAATAAAAAAAAAAACTATTCAGAAGCGAAAAAAGAAGTGATGCCTTAAATGGCATCTATCTATATTTATAAATATTGTACACTGCCGTGCTCAGGGTAATATATACTTCAATAATAAGGTTTTTTTTATTATATCAGCACTAATTCCTTCAAAAATGTATTTTTCGGAATAACATTTCAAGTAATGAAGACGATGAATCTGAATGTAAAGACCTCATTACGTTGAAGACTATTACGATTTTCACGGCAGAGTAGTTCAAAATGAAATTTACATTAAAATAAATCCGTGACACTCACCTTAAGCTGTTTTCTCACGTTCTGAATCTCTTCAACGCTGAACGAATGAGGCAACGAACCAGAACCAGAGGAACTACTGCTTCCGCTACCACCGGACGCATTAGAATTTCCTGAAGTCTCTTTTGTCGACTCAAGCTTTTCTCTCGCGGCTGCTTTCTCAAGTTCTTTTGCAATTTCCGACTCATCACCTTCATCAGTAAGATCTTCCTCATCATCATTCTCTGACTCGCTAAGACTGTAATCTGGTTCCGGAATTGGTGGCGCTGAATTTGAACCATTCGCTCCACCTCCATTGTTAGTAGAGGAAAGATTCGTAGCTGAAGAACTTGTACTCATGCTGTTTTTCTTCTTCCTCTCTCTAACAATGCCAGCAGTACTGTGACTTCTTCCTGTCTTCAGTGGCTGTGCGTATTGATTATTTCCTAGCTGCTGGCCATTACCGTTTGTACTGATAACGTCATTCCCATTGCTATTTGTTATCTGTTGACCTGTTGGAGGTTTGAAGGCCGCACCACCATTTGGATTGCGAAGACTATGTGATTTCCTAACGTTGGATCTTGTCGAATGTGCAGGTAAACTTCGAGGACGATATCCTACGGTTTTCATGTCCTCCGGTGATGCGTATAATTTCGCACTATTTGATGGTCGGAAACTGGACATCACGCCAAAGCCTCCATCTGACGATGCAGCAGCGAGTTCTAAGCGAAAACATTTTAGTTAATTTAGCTCTGGAAAAGTCACAATTTGACTGGACAAGAGCTTACCTAGCTAGAAAAGGCGGAAAGAAACGGAAAGAAGACTAAATAAAGATATTAAACGCGTTCAAGACTATTGAAAGCATTAGGGTATTCCAATTTGGAACTACAAATCTGATCTTTTAATAATCGTATTGAATAAAAAACTAAAATTACTTTTTACTTTATCACAAACTGAAAGTGATTCGAGAGTACAAGTTCAAGAACAAGGATCGCCTTCTATTCATTCCTCATTTTTAATCACACTCAAACCTCGTCTCTATGTGGCTTTTGGTCCTTTCAGGCAGCTTTTTTCCACTTGTTTCGCCAGTGATTAAAATGACTAATCGATACCTTTAACTTGTTGTATGTGAGCCATGTTGTCATAGACCGATGCGGGTGTTACGACGTCGGGGACACTGGCACCAACGTTGACTTTAATCACTTGACCAACGGGAGGTGGTGGTGGAGGATGATTCGGAGGAGGAAGCGCGTTTCTACCAGTCAAGGCGTTGACGTCTTCTTGACTTCGATGTCCTTTTGGTATCATACAGGCTGCTTGAGCTTGTGCATTAAGATCGGGAGTACTATGGAAGTCCCGATGAAGATCCGAACCGCCTCCAAGACCACCGAAGAAGCGAACTCTCGAATTCGACTGAAAGTCCAAATTAAACTCAACCTTAGGAGATTTCTAATCGTGGAACTCGAAAAACGCGTGATGTTCAGCGTGATTCTTTATTCAGATAACATGGACGTACATTTAGGATTTAAATTTCTAAAGTTGTTTTATTGAAGTGTTAGTTTTTAAAAAATTACAGACTTTTTCTACTAAATGGAATCAATTAGATCATTAAAGAATAAAATAATTATAAGAAGAATTAGATGTTGATAGAATAGCTTAAATTGTAGAAAAAATGAAAGAGTTTGAGCCCATGTTAAGTGAATACGAGAGAAAGCTTAGAAAAATAGAGTGCCTTTTCGTGATGATTGAAGCTGATGAAAGGTAAGATGATAGGAGAAAGTCGATTATAAAGAAACTTCTACCAGACAGGATCCCATATCTATCGAGTCGGTTGAGAAAGAAATTTTGTGGAATGCAGATTATCGAATCGTCAAGGAGGATTTGAAAATTCATGGTTTCTCGAAAGCGTGATGCTAAAGCCGACAAGTGAAGTACTTTTTTCGCGTAAGCAAACTCTAGTCACCTGGATTCATGCAATGATTGTATGCGCTAGAAACAAAGAGTGCATTTTCGTTGAATTAATAAAACAAGTCCTTGTCGTCCCGCCCCCCATGCCAGGATCGAATTCTGCTGTACGCTCGTACAGGGTTGCGCGTTAACTATAACAAACGTGCAAACAATCACCATTATCTAATATCATGCTTCGAAATCGATGGACACGTTTTCCCCTTAAAGAAGTTAAGTTTCCTTAAAGTTGTTGTTTCACGAATACGCATCAATCGGTCTCAGAACTTGAAAACGAATCTTGGGGGACTTCCTTGATTTTAGATAAATATGATACCTCCATAGATAGAGATCACTAGAGATAACGAGTATGAATTTTATGAATCGGTTTCGAAGAAGCACCGAGCCTTACTTTTCCTTTGCGTTTCATTTCTGCGACGCTTGCATAAACTCTGCCGCCCTTCGAAGATAAGGATGATTGAGACTTGGTGGACTGCTCGGTCTGAAAGTGAGAGCTCATCATTGACGAGCTGTACTGGCCACTATTACCCTGTTGACGCTGAAAGAGTTCCTGGAATAAAGGAATGACGATGCTGAAGCTTCCATCTTCGTGCAATTCATGCAGGCCAGAAAACGAGCATTTTGTCGAGACCAACGTGCTCCATGACAAGTTTTTCAACAATGAACTTACCTCGAGCTCAGCAGCAGTGATGCGACTCGAAGTTGGTCTCGATCGTATACTAGCTGTTCTTGGTTGCACAGGAGTGTTTTGACCCGTGTTCGGTCCCGTGGATGGTTGTTGCAAGTGAATCGACTCTACACTACTTGATTTTGCTCCAGAGGATGCAACATCATCTCGATCATCTTTTTCACCACCACCCTCTGAAAAACAATCGAATTTCAAAAAAATCAAAACACATTAGTCGAAAAATGTAAGCTGTTGTCTCGAATTATAATATTGTCAACCGGAAAAAGGAAGCTCACCAAGGCCTGCAACCATAGATCTTGCTCTGGCTCGTCCCACACTGAGAGTGGTTTTGGGATCCCTTCGAGGAGGCAGGGGAGCTGGAGATCTCCCCAATGTTCCTCCAATCACGACATTATTACTCCCCTTGCGCGGTAATGTAGCGTACTGTCTTTGAATCGGTTGACTAGTTGGCAGTGCTGCTGCCGATTGTGAATTTGGAAGACTGATAACAGGTGAGACCACAGTCATTCTGACCAGCTCCCTAGATTTTTGGATGAGATCGACCACGTGGTCATGAGAAGCTGTGGTCACATCTTCACCGTTAATCTAATCCAGAAGCAATAAATAAGTAAGATAACGACAGAAGAACATTTTTATGGTTTTTCTTACTTGTTAATCTTGTATAATGTATCATACCTGAATAAGGAAATCTCCTTTCCTGAGTCCTGCGAGGTCCGAGACTCCGCCAGGATCAACATCTTCTAAATACTGCGAAGCTGGGAATTCAGCTGTTGGTATGAAGCCCACTAAAGCATGTGATTTTGCACCGCGAAGAACAAAACCGAAACCCTTTTTCGATCGATGTAGAACAACTGTTCGTGGTTCCGACGTAACTCTGAAAGAAATAGATTTAAGATTTAAGATTTAATTTAAGATTTAATTTTAATTGAAGATTTTAATTTAAAGACGCATCTGACGCTACAAGTTACTTACGGTTTCTTTAATCTAGGGGCAGTAGCGAAGTATGTGTGCTGTGATTCTCTTCTTCCAAGAACTCTGATTCGTCCATCTCTCGTAGGTGTCGGACCAAGAGGAATATTTGTGTGGCGAAGTCTAACTTCTTGGACGCAGTGTGCTGGAAATAACCCTGTACCTTGACCTCTAAGGACTCCTTCCAAAAGACCGCAATCCGTAGCTCCAGTGACTATCAAAATATTGATTATAATTTTCACATCTACCTTTATAAATTGAAAAACCTAGATTCTAGTTAATTCAGAATGGAATTTCCATACCTTCTAGAATATCTCCTTCATTGATGCTTAAATGCCCTCGTATACCGCTGCTATAGCCTTCGACGCATACGACAGTGGTCCCAGGTATGGTAAGTGAATTTGTCGTGTCGGATTGCGAAGTTCCAACGCCAGAACTATCACTAATTACGTCGGATGCCGTATCACCCAGGCTCTTGTCTGAAATGAATTTTCCATTAAGAGACATCCAAGTTTCAAAGAGAGGCGAATATTTCTCTTGGTTCGTGAACATCTTCTTTTGTCGATTTTAATTTGAAAGAGGAAGGTTGAGTTAATAAAATAGGGTTCACGAAAGGAAATGATAAAATATCGACTTGCACGACATTCTGGAATTAAACAAGCACTTATTATTAACTCCGAACTTGAACGTGTAATCTAAATACTTTTACAAGAGCTGACTTCACGATCAGAGGAGTCATACTCTTGAAATGTAGGAATTAAAAAACTTTGGCAAAGATTATGACGATTCCGTCAGTATACTGATTTTATCAATTCCGTGTCTATAAATGAGATCGAAAGGGCAACAGGCAAAGCTTTGTTTTTAATTCTTAAATGATGTATGATTGTAACCTTATCTGCTGTGAAATATCAAGATTATTGGCGCGCACAACGACAGCTATTCATTCCTATTACCGTTTATCAAAAGAAACACATGCCGTTGATAGAGCGACAGTAATGTGTGAATTAATGTTACTCAACATCGGAATAACATCGACATAAAAATTTTTAAAAAAGTTTATTTTAAAAATTTCATTTTAGGTTCAAAACTCGCTTGAAATACTCTATAAATGTATGAAAATAATTTGAAAATCCTATAAACTCTTTTAAATTCATTGGAACTGTATTTCAAAAGCTTTTTGAAATCCCAAAATATGTCTTGAAATATTTTTTAATTCTTTGAAACTTTTTAAGAGGTTTTTGATTTTGTTGAATTCCCTTGAAATTTTTAAAATCTAACTTTTAAATACTAACTTCATCTAGTCTGTTAAAAAGATTGTATGTAAGTTTTACTTGGTATATGAAAATATACAATTTTAAATGAGTTCCATTTTAAATTCTTTTAAACACGTAATGTTCCAATTTAAAGTTGTGAAATTTTAATTACTTTTAAGTTTAAGACTTGGTAATTACTCAATACGAATAAGTCATGTTCATCTCTAAAATATAGAACCACCAAATTCCATTTTGGGAAGGCACTCTTCCCATTGAACTTAACAAAAATTAGGTGACTTATAAAAATTGAATTAGGACCTTTTATGTTAATCTTTAAATACCTGATACAATTCACTTGTAATATTTCGCACTGTAGAAACTATCTTGAAGTGTGAAATATAGTCTATGGTGGTGATGATTCGACGTAAGAGTCGTTGAATGCTAAAAGACCTCTTGTAAGTTAAAAATAACTTTAGAGGTTGAAAACAACTCTTGCAGGTTGAGAAGACAATCTTCAGGATGAAAGTTTCAATTATTCAAATGGAAATTATCGTGATTTTTAGTTGATTATAGAATGAAAAACCGATCGCTTTCTCCGTAGCTGTTTGAAGTCTCTCTTTGAAGGGCCAGGAGATCCTCAACTCGAGTCGCCCGAAGAAGAAAAAAAATACAAAAAAACGTGTACCTGTGACGATGCTGGCGGAATCTTCTCCAGATGGTTGATTGCTCCCTTCTGAGAGGCTAGAACTCGCTGAGCTGAAAGGTGCTAAACTTCTGCTGCTCGGCGAAGGTGAGGGCGGCATGTCCATCGTTCGGTGAATATCCAAGCGATGCTGCAACTCGATCCGGTGTTCCTGCAGCCTTGTCAGGCCTTCTATCCGTAAGTTTTGATAGTGCTCGGTGTTTGGTAATCTTGAAAGTGTTTTGTGTATTTTGATCAGCTTCGTAAGCATAAATTGTCTTTGCCGGCCAGCGCCACTTACAAAAAGGGACAGCTAGGTAACGAGAGCCAGGGACCTCAAAAATTTCTCATAAAATAATCATGTAACTTCGTTTCCCTTAAAAATGTTCTCTGGCTCTCGCTAGGTCGCAAGGACAGTTGATGCTTACCTCGCATTATGGTCTCTGAGTGAGTTAGGATTTTGATATTCGGACGGTAATCTATTGAGGGTATTCTGCAAATGTTCGGTTCTGCTTAGACCCGATTGTTCTTGATGCTGTATTCTGCTCAAAGTTCCTGAAGACACGTGTTGCTCGGACGGTATTCTTCTGAGCGTTCCACACTCTGTTCTACTTTGTTCCATGGACGGTACTCTGTTTAGACTACTATGATGTGATTCAGATCTTGAAATGCCGGTATATTGCTCCGTGGACGGGACTCGATTCTGATACTGTTCCGTAGACGGAACCCTGCTAAGCGATCCAGAAGCATATTGCTGTTCCGTGGACGGGATTCTGGAAAGTGTTCCAGTGGGGTATTGATCAACAGACACAGTTCGCGTGAGCGTGCTGCTTCCTGAGGAGGTGGACGAAGAAGACGAGCCATGTTGCTGAGTGGACGGTATCCTGGTCAGGGTACCCAAGTTGATAGCTGAACAGCTCGTGGTTAGGCCACAGAACGCCACTGATCGTCGTTTCGGGTTGTAGCGTGGTGGGCCTTTAAATGGTACTGGAAAATGCGAGGTTGCAAGGTTAAGTAAAGAAAGTATTACTTAGCCTTACAAGTAGATATTTGGAAGTTTGATGTAGTAGGAGTCAATCTTTCTAGCACGCAGGCACTTATTGCTATCAGTCCACTCAAGGTTTAATCATTCGCCTTATCAGACAACCAACTTACTTTATACCCTTCCACCATGGTACTCAGTACAATAATTTTTAAATAGAATTCAGAGTCATAAAATATTAGTTTACTTTTGAGAAAAAAATTGGTATTATCTTCTGAAGCTGCATCAGTTCATCATGAAAAATTTAAATTCAAATTAATGAAAAACCATGATAAATATTTCAAATTTCCATTCAATCCTTGCTTCTATCTTCTAAGTTTTGAAAACGGCTAAATTTGGAAAAAACATGATGAGGGACCTACTGGAAAATTAACTTTTTGAAAACTGTTCATCTATTCCGGATAAAAGCTCAATGTGCGAAGGCTTAAAGTGCAATCACGAAAATCTTGTGCCTCCCGTATCAAAGCCAGTGTTAATGAAAAATCAATGCATGCAATTATTTAAGCCAATACTCGATATCTTTTGTACCTAGAAGGTAGACGTAGTCCAAACACGGTAAACATTAAATGATTTCAGTTCAACTTTTTATCTATTCAGTAAACACTAGTTTGTTTACTCAACGATTGGCATCGATAGATTAAATATTGATTATCCATCTGCTCTACATACTTTCAAAAGGTTTTAAAAGCAAAATTGATATATTTTATAACATATTTAAACTTTAAAAATTAAAAACAAAAAAAGTATTTAAATTGTGACACTCTCACCTTTAAAATGCTTATTCAATTTTTGATCTTTCATGTCAATTTGACGATAGCGATATGAGCTTTTATCTGGCTATGTTAAGTATCAATTACGTGACTATGTGAGAAGGATATCTTAAATTGAAGTGAGTGCTTGGAAGAAGCTATGTAATTTACAAGCCACCGTCGTCGCACACATACGCCAGAATGCACACACGTGTGCAGTGCGTTAATAAAGATGATAATAATAATATATATATATACTGATTAACATAACGTCGAAGTACTCTGTTAGTGATGTACGAAGCGGTGAAGCACACACAACCACAGTCTCTCTTTGTATCTGTTTTGTATGATACAATGCAACGAACGATGCAAGTACAGTCGCTTGTATTGCGCCGAAGCTGATCGTTCGTTTGCGTATGCAAATGTTCGCAAACCATATTAGAGATACAATATGCACAAAATTCTTCGACATATGATACATCGTCGACGATCCATCGAACTTTTTATACAATACATTCTCGGCGTGAATTATTATTTAGAATGCAGTACTCTCCCGCTAATCCGTGACATATTGCCTCCGACAAGTAAGAGCATCCATCTTACGAGCTGTTTGATTAATACATCTGTCTTTCAGCCTCACATGCCAGATTAGTAAGCATTTATTAGAGATTATCGAAAACTGTTTAGCGGAAGAACACTTCCAAATTTCTCAATATTAGTCGTATTTGTTCCCGAGCAAAATATTTTTTCAAAACACTTTTTTTCATACACGTGCAATACCAGTCAGAAAAATTTGTGTAATTATTGAAAAGTTATAAAGATAAAATGTATACTTCATTTCAAAAGCAAGCCGATGGATCTTCGACGCCTGAACAATGATCACAACGTTTGCCAATCTACCAACTATTTTACATATGGTTACAACGCCCAACCGACTGGCTCAAGACAATAATCATGTTTACGATATTAGTTACGAAATTAAAAGTGAAAAAACAAGATTTTTATAATAAGGCACTCGACGTCGTACAACCATCACCACCAAAGATCCCACATCTAGAATAGTGTTACTTTGTACTTTTATTCAGTAGTAATAATACTGATCGGTATCCCCAGATACCGGACAGTCTTTCTACGTAGCTAGCATCGAAAATCTAATAGGCATCTAATCTATTATGCTACAAGCGTGCACGTGCTCATGCCAACCTGATTGAACATGCGATATCCACCTTGTACGAGAGATCGCCAGATTCTCAGAGTATTTTCTATCTAGGAGTGATTGGAAATGAGAAACGCTTTGATCGTGCATCAATGTCAAGTCCAGTTTTCCACGATGATCTTGACATCGACGAGCCCCAAGCTTAATTGATAAAGGAAAAATGGCACGTTCTATTGTAATACTGGAAGTTATTGCGGATTTGACCGTTTGTAGTGTGTGAGAATTGACAATAACAAAGATAGATAAGGGCTTTAAATTTAAGATTTAGTTAGTAGCCGTGAAACTTTGTATTTATACAATTTATATATTCCCGGTAATAATAAATAATTACAAAAAGAATTGAATATTCAGTTCACAACTTTTGGTTGAAGGATTGAGACAGAATCTGGCGATCTGTCGTTTTATGTGGAATATTTCAAGCTCAAAGATCGTGGAAGATAAAACAAGTGGTTGGTAAACTTAGAAAAGCGCTTTAAATCAAATTGAAAACATTTCTAGTTTACCAAAGCTTTCGTGTTTTATTTTCCATGAAAATTTTCCCTCGATTTATCATGTTGCGATCCGGAAGTTCGAAACATTGAAATAATCTTACGACGTCGATTATCTGGATTAAAAAATGGCAATGACATTGTTGATATGTCAAGTGGATCTCCAGTTGAGAATTATTTTTAAACACAGAAAGCGATGCGACGGAGCACTCACCAACTTCCTCCTGCTGATAGTTTTTGATAACTTCAGCGAGCTCCATATTTCCTGCGATAACAGCAACTTGGTAAGGCGTTTGATTAGCGTAATTCAAGCTATCTTTTTGAGCGCCTCGAAAAAGAAGCTGACGAATGCAAGAGGAATCCGTATTGTTAACGGCACAAACATGAAGAGGCGTATTGCCGGATGCATTTCGAGCATTCATATCTGCTCCATAAAAAAGCAAGTGGTCTAGGTGCTGCACCAAGTTATTTCGACAGGCCTGAAAAAAATAACGTTTTAAAAAAAATTATTATAGAGGAAACCTTTATTATCACTTTAATTTAAAAATTAGTAATTAATTAGTTTTAAATGATTGATCGTAATTGATATTTTCAATCCAAAAGGTCTTAAGACCCTAGTGTTAAGTTCAAAATTCTATTCTTCATTTTACTCAACGAAAATTATAGATCAATATTTTTTTTGCTTTGTAGCACTAATCTTTTTTCAAATATAAAACTGCATACAGAGCGGAAAAATATTTAGTTTCGATACTTTTTGCATACAACGAAGAATTCAAAATCTGACTTCAAAATTCAGCTTTTTCATTTTACTTAAAAAATATTTGAATTAAATATTTTTTCACTCTGTGCGCATAATTATAGTTAAAAATTGATTAAGTCTACAAAGGGAAAAAATTCCAATTTTAATATTTGTTAAGTAAAATGAGGAAATCGAGTTTTTAGATTGGAACTTGGCTCCAACACCCTTAAGAGGCTTTCGTGGATGAAGATGTAAATGGAAACGAGCTCTGTCTAAAGAATGTTCAATGTCAGTGCTTACTTGATGGACTTCCTGCCAGCCTTGCAGATCTTGAGCCCCGATCGTCGCGTGATCGTGCAGAAGAGTTTCGCAGAGCATCGGGTCGGTTTTGTAGATGACACTATAGTACAGAGGTGTCAGTCCCTTGGTATCTTTGTAATTGGGACTCGCTCCTAGCTCGAGAAGAGTCTTGACAGCCTCCAGACTATTTCTCTCGACGGCTCGATGCATCGCTGTCAAACCCTCTTTCGTCCGATAATCCAGAAGGGCTCCGCCGTTCACCAGGGCGATTATCACCTTTGCAGGCTTCTTTAAAGTCGTCGCCAATGTCAATGGTGTCTCTGGATTATAATTCAATCAATATATTAATTATTGTCACTTTACTTATCAATATTATAATTGTAAAATAATCAACATTATATAATTAATTTTTAACTAACGGTAATAAAGGTCAGTGACTTTTCCTTGATTTCCAGCAGATTTTTTAATAATTATATAATTGATTATGTTAATTCTAAAATAAGTTTCTTTCATAATTCAATTTAACACAATACAAAATGCTCAGAATTAGAGTTATTTTTGATATAATTCGAATAAAAATTCTATAATTATTCTTGTATGCAAATATTTGATGAAACTTTTTAAATCTTGTTGTCAAGTATTCGGTGCTAATGTAATCCTTAAGCTAAGGGAAGGGCTAAATGTTGACTTCTTGTATGGGAAGCGCAGCGTAATTAACGCCAGAAATAGTACTACCGGTTACCGAATAGGTACAGTTAGCGAACGAGTTTCATAGTATTTTCTCTTTTTTCTCTCCCTCCCCGAGACGTAGTTTCTGCCCCTTACCCAACACATTCACGGTCAATTGCATGTCGTTGTTGCAAGATCAAGGTCAGGAACGAAGATTCAGAAAGATGAATAAGGGTGCCACTCTGAATTTTTGATCAAATTAATAGTAAATATTACATTTGATTGGACAAAGATATTCCGCGGACTTTAATAAATAAATAATTAAATAAAGGACAAGGTTTCTAATTACAATATTATCTTACGGTACTTTGCGTGAATATAGAATTACATAAGGAACTAATAAACAGGCATATGATGGTCATTTCATTCATACTTTTATTGTAAACCCTAACCACAAGGCAAGAAAATCATGAATAGCATTTCACGAGAGCGGTTTTACAACAGTTATTCTGATTAATTGAATATATCTAACGGATGATCAAACTCTGAAGAATATATTCGAGAGAAGAAATCATTCAGTTTTACAATTAAGTTTTCAATGATTAAAATGAATAAAAGTTATGCAAATTTTAAATTTCCAGAATGAAAAAGTCTAGAAAATATAGCTGTCGTTACCAAATACTTAGAGTCCCTTTTTTCTTTTTGACATCTTGTCTACTATACAACGATAGTAAATTGTGATTTGATCGTTTCACTGCCTCTGGGTTGCATTTATGTTGTTACCCCCTTTCTCTTAAAAGTAAATGACTATAGTAGAAAAAAATTCTCTCTGGTTATTTTACTAACCGCTTTATTAGCTTCCTGAAACGATGATATTAATATTCTCAATATTTAGTTACTTAAACGTCAAGTAAATTAGTTTCTTGTTAAATTAACTTTCGAGAACTAATGGCTAGAAAATCTTTAAGAGAATTACGTTCCTCGAAGAATATGAATTTCAAAGATCTCGTAATGTAAAATGCAAGCAGTTTTTCTGCGGACTTGAACAATGCATCTCTAGGGTTCCTGTTACGGTGTCTCTTTCCAGCGGTAATTCTCGAAGTTCTTGCCTTTCTTCTGCAAGAAAATCGAGATAATCGCTGGACTTAATCGCCCGAGTAATTATTATTGGACGATCTCGCGTCCGTTATTAGCTTCACATGTTGGGATCGTTTGCCCCGCGTGAACGCGGATGCGTTGGGGTTCTATGGAATTTATTGCCGGTACACTAGAAGTGTAATGTGCGCAAGATTTACTGTCGTTGAAGCACGTGATACGATCGAGTGAACAAAATTTACACCGCGAAACATCTTGCTGAGCCTACTTTCTATCCAAATAAAGTTATTGTTTATTCGAACCAATAGTTCGCGTTACAAGATTATCAGAATAACTCACACAAGCAAATTTTAATTACACATTAACAGAATAAATTATATTCTTCAGGTTTTAAATCTGATCCACACTGTGAGAATTAAGAGCTGTTAAAGAAGAAGTTATTTTGGAGACCCTTTTATGATCTCTATTGCAAACGCCATTGACACCAAATATGCGTCACGAATTTTTACTACGTCGTATATTTTGTGCATATGTCTCTCACCTCCAGTCTCTTGACAATGAAAGTTTGGATCCAGACCCCTGTTGCACATCCTGGCGATTTTCTCGACTTGACTGTTCGTTACGTGATCCAGAAACTTCCTGAGATTGGCCCTGGTGTGCATTGCCTTCAATTGCTTCTCATCGAGGTGCAGCATCTTATAGACCCGCTTCTTGTACTTGAGCTGAAAGAAAAGAAAGCAGAGGACCATTGGCTATAAAAATGTTCACCAAATGTCAGAGCAGCGCTCCCGCTGGTAGATAAGCACCTTGGAATGAATTATTGCGTTATTTTCGTATTACGCAAACCTTTGTTCTTAATAACAACATACACTCTTGCCTCCCGAGAGTGCCTTCTTGCTTTTTACTCGAGTTAAACGCAAGCGCCGTGCTTTTTTTCCGTTTAAAACTTGTATCGCTTTCGTTTTGTGAACTGCAACAAGCACCTACCGATTTCTTTTCGATGACCATAATTCACGTCGTTTTACGAGACGGATACATCGCAAAAGAGATTTTTTTACGCCTTGAAGAATCACAATGCCGGTAACTTTAGGTCCGCCGAAGGTTGAATTCGAAAATGCTTATTCCGTGGTCGTATATCAATCGTCAACAAAAGGAGGGTAGTTCAAGTTTCTCAGATGCTAACAAGAGTGTCTTTATCGTAAATTTTACCCATCCCTAAATTTTCTTTTTGTTCTTATAGTTCATTTCGCTCCACTTTATGCTCTTCGGTTTTATATCATTTTCTTTTATTATATCTTTAAGATGCGATTGTCCACGGTTTTATTAAAATTCTAATAGATCTAAGGCAGGAGAAGAAATTAATAATCATTCGCTTCTTGTCGTTCTGCTCGTAATTTTCTTTCTCTTTCCCGATGACTTTGAAACTCTCATAGTCCCTGACAATCGACAATCTCAAGACAACGTCCTATGAGACAAGCATCAGCTATGAACCTGTATTCTTTACCTTGCACTTCTCCTTTCGAGGCTGTGTATCTGCTTGAGTACATCAACATCGACATCGGCAACAATACCGTTATTAACAACGATAATAGGCACATCAATGAGTAACTATGAGCAAAACAGCATGGATAGTCGCATAATAACGAAGGCACTCGTAGTATATGTAAGAAAATACTTTTATTTCTTAATAATTCCTTTATAAACCAAATAATTTCACGAAATAATTCTAAGGAGGTGCTTGATGCTGACACATTTTCTTTCTTTGTTGTTAATTACCAAGGACTCATTTGTTTATATTTTAAGATCTTGATACCAATATACATACATCGAACATATCTTGAAAATCTGATTGGTTTAGAAACTTCGCCAATTATGTGAAACAAATACCGAATTTGAAAACTATGAAAAGGTGTGCAGAAACGAGAAAATAAATCGCGCGCAAAACACGCGGATTATAATTACTAATTGGGTAAATCCTCGATGCGAGTGAGCAGAGCTTTTTCATTTTTATGAAAGGAGAAGAGTTCAACTGAATAAGGAAATAAGTACTGCTGATTATCCCACTGCGGATACATATTGCAAGTCTTCCATACATCCCTGAACGAAAATTTAACAAGATCTATCGTACTTGGCGATTTTATCTTAGACACGATGCTTTCTCGTTACGGTACTGTAGTGGACCGGTCATTCAGAGAGACGAGGCTAGCTCCAGTTACATAAGAAATCTCGAGCTGCATCCAGAACTTGTTAAACCTACGAGAGATTTATTTTTCTTATTTGTAGTTGTCTGTAGCTCTAAAGACCATGAAGCTAAAATGGTAAGGAAACGGACTTGTATTTGCGACAAGTGACATGTTGCACGTCCTTTTCAAAATGATCTTTAGGGTTGCACGAGACATTTAAACAGGGCTGAAGTATCTTACATTAATCTCTTCGTGATTTAAAATATAAAAGTATATGATTGAAAAAACTATACTTTTCCTAAAACGATACATTTAAAGTGTTATAAATTATCTAAAGAAAAATTATATATATATATATATATATATA
>UCOH01000323.1:0-16420 GCA_900474275.1 Synergus japonicus
TATATATATATATATATATATATATATTCTTACTTCATTTAATTAAAATTAACTACAAGATTGTATATTAGCACAGTGAGTAAATTAATTATCTGCAAAAGACAGAAGGAAATATCTAGTATTTTAATATTTAAAAGAAGTATAAAGTAGTTGGGTAAATAGAATGAGAACTGGAAATGTGACTTTTGTATAATTAAGATAAAAGTGAAAAGAATGGAAGGGTATTTGTTTTTAATTTTTTATCCGAGTCCAGTTAAGAATTGTTGTTTCTGGAAAAATAAAAGAACTCTCTTTTGTTTCGAAAAAATTTAATTGTTGACGTATTTCAAGAAAAGCGATGAACGTTTCGAGGACCTATATTTTTTCATTAAGTTAATGTGGGGTGCCTCGTACAAAGTACGAAGTCAAAAGCGACTTACGGAGCTTAGAATTTTTCGCTCCTATTCCGTATTAATAGTTATACGTAACTCGGGTCACGCAAACGACGAGCAACGATCTTGGAACGCGAACCTTAAGGTTAAGCAGGATGAAATGTCACGAACGTCGAACAATGTGCACGCGAGCGGGGGAATACTTGTAGAGGGGTCATGACTTGAACAAAAAAAACGTGTTTTCCGCTGAGCATTAACCGAGCGTAGAATGTCAGCTGTAAAATGACGGGGAATCGAATTAAAAGTAAATTCGTCCTTATAAGAACTCAAAACCTTGACTTTTATTGATCAATACCACTTTCCCTTTAAGAAAATTCTATTAACTATTGATTATTTACTAAAGACACTGAAAAAAAGGTTTGGTTTTTTTTGTTGGCTCAACCAAATTATTGTTGGGTCAAGAAAACGTTTTGTTAAACCAACAAATCATTTTGTTGAACTAACAAAAATTTATTTCAGTCAACAAAACATATTTTGTTTTGTTGGCTGAAAACAAAATATTTTTTTGAGTGGATGCTAGTCACCAGTGAATGAGTCCTTCGTTCAGTTCATTTTCAATTATTTATATCGAAGCGAATATAGAATGATCAAATTTGATAATGACAAATAATGATAAGTCAGAATACCTTAGGACACAACTTTCTTTACCTAATAATAGTGTGTAATCATTTTAAGGGGAGAAATTCGGCGGACGATTTCAAATATTATAGTATGACTGCTAATAACCCTTACCCGTTAATATTGTCAGATAATTTTAATTAAATTTCGCAAGATATTTAATATTGAAAAAACGCATCTCACTTGTTTGTATATGAAATAATAATAAGGTTTTATAGTTTTCTTATGAAGTAGTCTCTCTACTTTTTCTCATCCACTTCTATAAGCTCTAAAATATAACTACGAGAATGTCGAAGTACCTCTTGTCGATGCATTTGCCATAAGTCGTGGGCGTAAACGTAAAATGTCAAGTATGCAGTCAAATGAGAATCGATAATTATTAAATCGTTATACATCTTAAGAGGTGCTAATGTAACTGCAAATTAGCAAAAGATAGTGATTTCAGACTGTGTTACACAGCAGAGTGATGTTGACCTAATGATACTGAAGCCGACACCTAAGGAATGTTTATATACTGGAAATCAGTGAAAAGTCACTGAATTCAGTACTGATTTAATTTTAGAGAGTACTCTTATAACTTAAATGCGGTCTGACATTTTGCTAGCTTTACTACATTCGACCGTGTTGCACATTGTATTTGAGGAGTAAATTACGATGAGGTAGCCAAGTAGTTAGTTGTTAGATGAGCCGTAGCAAAGTTCTTAGACTTAAGTTTCGAGTAATTACGGACCAAGCACCGTCTTTAGAGATTTAACGATCGCTCAAGGCGCGTTGTCCTAATAAAGAGCTGATATAATACCGCGACTGTGAATGGAAACCGCCGATTTTCAATAATTGATTCAGCAAAAGCCTTTGCTCGATTCAATGTGAAGTACCTCGCTCCTACTGGAGACTCGCTTAATTAATGAATAATGAAACCCTGTGATTAATTCGAATTGATTCAGATTGATTCTCGAATAGAATCCCAATTATTTATTTCATTATTCAACTCGTTCAGGAGGCAGATGAGAGGAGCAATTCAAGTGTCCGAAAAATGGACGAAATCGCTTTGTGTAATTGTTTTATGAAGTATATTAGTGAATATGTCAAAGCTTGAAAATGAAAATTTAAAAATACTGAAACTTCATTTGTAGATGCGAGTCTCGTAATACCTAATCTTCTTGAAAGGGGCCGCAATCAGTTCATCCCGGCGAATATAAATCATTGCCATTCTTACCGAGAAAGAACGAATGGAGAATCATTAGTTGCATCCTTATTGCAAAACAAATAAGGCATCCTACCGCACAAATTAGCAGATAATTGTAAATCGTGGTTACGCCCACTCTGACTTTTTCGCATTTATGCATATATTTCTCGTCGCAGATTATGTGAGATAATCATTTTTCGTTTCTCATACTTTATTAGTCGGATATAAGCACTCTTTTTTATAACTCTTCTCATGAATAAATCGGTATAACGATTAAATTGAATCCCTTAAGGAATATTTCAATAAACTTTCCGTCTATTTCAATTTTATCGAATTTCTCACAATATACTTATTATTTTATTTATCTTGTTACTTTAATTTTATTTGTCTACTCGATTTCTTAATTTTAAATAACTAAGAAAAGATTCATAACATTGAACAGAAGAAAATTCTATTTATAAAACATATAACTAGAAATTTGCTCTCTGAGTCGGAACACTTCTTACTTTTGTTTGCTGTTCATGAAAATTTAAATGAATTTTATCAAGTTACTTCTTTTGTGTAATTTAAATCTACTGAATTTGCATTTTTATAAATTCAGCAGAAGAATGGAGAAAAGCTGTGCGTTTATTAATAGGATTGTAAGCATCTTGTTCATGATATGAATATTTTTTACTAATAATACAGGTAAACATCTGAATTTTGTTTGTTATTTGTAATATTTAATTATTGGAACAATGAAAAAACCTATAGAGTATTATGTTCTCAAGCATTCCACCAATACAATTATCAGTGTCTGGACTCAACAAAGCCTTAAATCCGCTTGTGGCAACTAAGACACTAGTTATCCCGGATGTACATATCACCGGTCCTACAGATCAGCAGATCGCAAATGAAGATAAAAGTAAGGACCGAGACAAAGACGCTGGAATGTCAAAGGGACAAAGACAGTAATTGTTTAACATTATCGGCATGATTATAAAAGAAGCTTCAACTAATGATGATAAAGGTGGGAGAAACGCGCTATTAAGACATGCAATCGTGTGACTGTAGAAAAATGAAAACATAGGAAAGTCCATTGTCATTCTAATTTAAATTACTACATTTTCTATTTTCTTTTTTCTGTCTGCATTAGCCTTGGAAAAACCACTTAACATGCTTTTCAGAAACACTTCTTTCAAAGCTTTTACGTACACGTAGGCGACGTAATGAGGATCGCTTTGTTTTTTTTTTCATACTTCATGTGTTTGCAAGTGCGAATTACCCTTTTATTAATGAGAGCTCTAGTTATGAAATCATGAAATGACTGTCACTTGGTTGGATAACTAATGAGATTTATTTTTCAGTGTAAAAATCACTCCCACACACACAGGATGCAACATTCTACCAAAACGTTCCCGTGATACTTATTTTAAAATTGACAACTGTCACATGACACTACTTTCGCTTTCCCATAACGACTTCGTGCTATTGTGCTATTCGAACATACGACTCAATGCAATGAAATGAAATGCGTCTGGCGTGTGAAGATTCAAGCACGAGAGAAGATTTTCTCACTTCCACCTATTCATGATCAATCCCAAGTTTAGAATGAAAAGCTCCACAGTTCGAGTGGCTTTCCGAAACGTATCTCTTGTGGAGAGCATTGAAATCTTCATGTATGATTCAAATAAAGAATCAGTCTTTAACGACATATACATAACACATACAAATTTCCACAAATTTGTATTATACGGTTAGCAAATAAACTTTTGAAATTGTGACACCAAAACTTTGATAAGAAAACTTCTCAGCAGGTAAAAGTTCGCCCTTGGATGTAGAATATGCAAAGTTTCTTGTAACAAACGAGGAAATTTTCAAGAATAGGCAGATGGTCAATTTATGGATAAGACTTTCTAACGATTCCTTAAGTAAACTATAAAAAATCTATCAAGTGAATAAAGTTGTCCTTAAAAAAGAACTATAAATCTGATTGACTGTGTGATTACTTTAATTGCAGTATAAATCACAATTTCTCTTCTCCTTTAATTAAAAATCAAACGAATAATCTAAATAATATCGCAAATGTTGTTCCAAGAAAGATTTTTTATGCAAAAGACTATTTTCACTTTGCTTTTACTGGGTAAAAGTTTAAAAAATCTTGAAGAATACACAAATTCAAGGAACAAGAGTTTTGTCAAGGGAAAACATGTTTTATTTGAACAAAAAAAAGTATTTGAAAACTTGCAGCAACCCGAACTAGAGGGAATTCACCTTTTAACCTTCTTTCTTAAAACTTCCTAGAAAGTATAAAATCCCCTATTTACGACAAACTTTTTCGACGCACACGATAAGAAGGATTATTATACGAAAAATGTTGTATGAACTTAAACTTTTTTAATTCAAGTGCATTATTCTTCCTGAGTATATATAATAGTTTATAAAAACGTATTAGCGAATTGAGTAAAAGTTATCTACTTACTCAAGACAATTAATTGATCCCAAGTTCTTAGCTGCCGAGCCAAGTCGCTGAAATCACTTTTTCACAGAAAATCACTTCACAAAAAACTCGTAAGAGAAAGAACACTTGATTTTAAAGAGTCACCACATAACTAAATCACAAAATCACTGACTTTATCGCGTTCGCGTAACACGTCAGATTCGGTTTTCACTTTGGATTTGCATGTCCTCTCCGATCGAGAGTTCAAACCAAACACAGGAGGAAAGCGTCCTTCGACAGCCATAAAAGCTTAATAAGCAGACCACAATAACAGAGTCCGCTCGAAACAATAAGGACAGCTATATAAATTTCTAAGAATCACAAACTGAGAAATAATAAACAGACTTATTGTTTACTCTAGAATTTGAGAGTTTCCTTACTATATTGAGAAGAAATATTGATTAATTTCAGAAACTGATTTTGCATACAAAATTGATGTGCATAAAATTTTCCGGAAAATAAAATTGCGGTCTTTTCAGGTTTCCCGATGAAATCGTCACCCAGAAAATGTTTCTCGAAGGCTTCGAAATGAGCAAGACAATCGAGTATCTCGTTTCGTTATGCAACACTAGACAAAAACCCAATTCTGATACGCCCTCTACTTTATAGTTTGAGAATTTGAGTTACAAATCATTCCACTTGACAGACGTCATTAGTGCCAGTGCCGATTTCATACATGATAATGGGCCTACATTAAGCTCACATAACTGCCACCGATTTCTTTGTCAGTCATTAACCATTTTTGCTGGCTCATCTCATGTTTTTTTCGCGAATCCTAATGCTTTTCCATGTAGAAACATTCTCGTATTCTCGTTGACACACAGGTGACACTGATTGCAGTTTACTCTCGGATCAATTGCTAATGTCACGCCAGCCGACTGGAAGCTTCATTATTGCTACGAAAGCCTAGCTCTTGTTGTCCTTTCGCCGATATTTGCTCATTTCGATCGCTGCTTTAAACTCTTCGTCGTCTCACGCCCGAGGCTGAAAGCTCTGACGATCGTAAAGGTTAGAGAATTTCGCTTTCGTCCCGGAGGACGATTAATCCAGGGTATGAAGGGACCAAAATCCCTATAAAGCTCACTACCTTTAAACCAAGAGCTCGTAATTGGTATCAGTATCACTATGCGATGCCTCCTCGAGTTTCAGTGTCTATTGCTTGATACTTTGATGGCAGCTTAAAAGGTTTTAAAAGTCTATTCTAAAAACACTTCATTATTCATTTAGTAAAAACATATATTAAATTCAAGTTTGTTGGATTTTACGTGGATCTGTTTGGTTTGAGACTGAAATCGTAAGGTACTCATTAATTATTTTCCTTCTGAAAAGATGTGATGATAAAGATATCAAAAAGTTTACCTATCTAACGATTTTATAGCTCTTGACTTTAATTCGTTGTGAAACTGAAATTATTTTCAATAGTGGTCTAATTGAAGGCTAAATCACCTACGGATAACTGAAAGGCCGTGATCGAGCATTCATCTCAATCAACTAGTGAAGATCTAGAAAAAAAAGGTAAGTAATTTTAAAACGTTTATGAGAGTAGTTATGACGTAAACTGAATTACCTTCAAAAATCAAACAGAAGAAGAACAAATTAAGAACACGAAAATAGCAAATTGAGAACGATTTATCATGATTTGCGATATAGCGAATCATCACTCAACAGATTGCTGAAATGTGCTTGAAAGTCATGATAATTGACTCATTGTCAGACCAATTTATACATATAACAACCTTTTATATTCAACCAGTAGTTTATAAAAGAAATAAGTAAATATTAAAGAAATATGAAATATCATAAATTATAAAATTTAAAAAGCAAATTAAACAAATTATCATCACTCAAAAGTATTCAAAAGAATGCACAAAAACATTCAAGAATCGTAAGAAATAAGATCATACCTTTCTAAATTCGAAATAAAATTTCAGTCTTTCTCTGGCATGACTTAGATGTCGTTTTGAAAGACAAAAACGAGCATCATCAACTACAAAACAACCAAACCGCAAATTCGCTAAAGCACGTATCACTTTATCCATCTACACTACACGATATCCCCTTCCTAGAAACGTGCTTTTTTCCCTGCCACATCCAAGAATGCTCAATTCTCAGCTCTCTCCGATTCCGATCGTTTCCAGTGGGAAACGAATCAAGCTGTGGATGTGGGGTTGAAATCAGGTCGAATCCATACAGAGGCGGAACCAGCCTCCAAATCGAATCGACGTATTCGACTGTTTTCGCGATATCTAGGGACGTCATATAAATAACTAAAGAGCATGAGTCGCTGGAGAAATAGATTCCACCCTTAAAGAAAGGAGTAGGTTTTTACCATCCTCCTTCAGTCTCAACTATTTTGACTACGAACTTGGGACATAATTGCAAAGTTTCCTGAAAGCTGTTGCAACAATTTCTACACAATGACAATAAACAAGATTCCATTCAACCTCTCACTTGTTCGAATGGAATTTATTATCTTCTAGATTGTGAAATTTAAGCAGATTTCTTAAGATCGGGCTTGAACCTGCTCCATCGACCTTCTCATCTTTCTATCGATAATCGAGAGCAAGGATCGTGTCTATGGGAACGTTTAACACGCTCGATCAAGGAAAGTGTAGCGGATGACGAAAAACTGATTAGCATCTAACCTGGGCCAAACTAGACCTTCTAAATTAGAGTTTAGAGTTATATATTCATGCAAAAGTACTTGACGACTTAACTGGAGAAGAGATGAGGCTAACCAAGCTTTCATTGCTCTCTGCTTTAGAATTGTTTACTCTTCCCTCTCGATCTGGAACTCCTCTCGAGTGATAGAGCTCGGAGCACGGCAGAGCACGATTTGCCCTCTCGCGGTTGGCCTCCGCCAGGTTCGAAGGCAAGGTAAGGTAAGCGTGTAAGCGTAGTAAGGGAGGTGCCCCTCTTTCCTCTGGTGCACTCTTCGCTCCTCGGAGAGTCGAAGGATCATCTTATTAGGTCCAAGCTATATAAACACAAGCCGGCGGTATGGCGAGCAGTTACCTACCGACTCTATCCTCCGGCGGGCCGGCATATGCATATTCATTCAATTTCCCAGTCGCTCGTTTTCGCGCCCAGTCGTTCCACCTCCGTGTTTTACCGGAGAAGCAACCCTCCAACCGAGCGTGAGCGGAAGTGAGAAGCCGAGGACCCGAACGGCCAGAGGCAGTCAGCGAAGAGGATACTGTGTCTTTGAACAAACACAGACGAGTAACAGGAGCTAGTTTGGTGTTTGTTGTCGATAAGGTCTTCGACTCGGTAGCGGGCCATCAACCAGCCCGGAAACATGTTTCACATTCAGGTACGTCGACAACCGAGGATTCCGATGCAATGGAGTTCTTACGCTGCCTACTGTTTACCCTAGGATGAATTCTGGGATGATATCTGGAATTTCCACCTGGAAGGAAGATTCCTGGATCGAAATCTCGAAGGGAGTTCTTCGATCCCCAAATTCGCAGCTAGATATCGGGAATATCTGAATATCTGTGAACCTCGTAATGTGGATCCAGAAGGATTTCAAGGGGGAGACAAGGTGGTTTTTTCCCATGAGAAACCCTCTCCTAAGTAGGCGACTTTTTACCGGATTTTGGCAAAATAGTGAGTGTCGTAGGAAAAGAGGGGAGAGAGCAAGTGAGACGAAACTGTGTGGTCGCATTAGGGAACTTTAGAGGTTTTTATTCCATGCATTCTTGAGAAGAATATGAGGTGTACACGAGGAATTTCATTACATTCAGAGTAAAATAAAGATTAAATTATAACAAGGTCCCACTAAAATTGGTTGGGAATGAGATAAATCAATAGTAAAGTACCAACTTTTCTATTATCTAAACATTTTTTACAATTTGCAATCGGGACAAAAATTTGAAGAAGAGGGTTGTTGCAGAAGTCTGGTATCTAAATTCCATAACTTTTTTTCAGGATTTCCAGGTCTAATTTTGAAAAAAGTGTAGGACTAGTTTTCAACAATAAATTAATGAATTTGTTATTTTTGTCACTTTACTATTACTCTACAAATATCTCCGGGGAATATAATTATTTGGTCGGTTGGTAATTTTTGTTTTCATAACCGACTACATATCCTTAATGGATTTTAAGAGGTTTCTAGGAATTTTAAGAGATTCTGACCAATTGTTTCAAGTGAAGTGATTTATTTAAGCGATTTTAAAGTTCCTCGTGAAATTTCAAAGGAATTCAAGGTTATTAAAAAAAAGTTTATTTAAAATGCGGGTCAATTTTTCAATTGAAGCTGTTCCATAAAGTACTCTCTTATTTTCCAAGAAAATATACTTTATCACTGGAAGTTGCAACTCCACCGTTCTAGTTTTCTTTGCCATACGAAAAGTAAAAGAGGTCGACGAAACAATGAATCGGGAAACAAAAACTATGAAACGGGGAACAAGTTTTGAGTTTTACCTTTTGCTTTTCCTGTGTTACATCCCACGTTTTCCGCTATTGCTTTTCTCTTTTGAAAAATATTCCTTGTTTCGTATTCTACTGTGTTTGTAATCCTACGAATTTTACATGTAATGTTCATACAAGGCGTGATTATCTTAAGCCTTTATGTACATTTCATGTTGGCAATTTAATTAGAATCAAGTGTTTTTTTCGTTTTGAAGTTCATTGTTCGCGAATCTTAATTTCAGGAAAGTTTTGAGTGTACATAATTATCCTTGATATTCCTGACTGTAATTATCTGACATGGAAGAAAATGACACTTCTTGTTTCTTGGTGTATTCTTATATAATTTTGAACACAGGTTACTTGAGTCAGAAGCTATGAATTAGATTGCATAATGAATTCACAAAATTTAGTTCTGTGTGCTTAACTTTTCACTCCTGAGACTCATTACATAATAAAAGGATGTTTATTAAATTCAATTAAATTATATAAATATTACTTTGGGAGTATATAGCAGTAAATTAATATAAATTGATATGAATTATAAAATTACAGTTATTTCTACTGATGAAAATATTTCATTTTAATCTGGCAGTTCATTCGATTCATTATGATCTTTAATTTAAGAAGAAATCACGTACCTGCTGCAAAACATCGCGAGCAAATGTGAAGTATAGTCAATATTGATGCCATGGTTCGTCGTCGATAACCTTTGCCGTGATGCCCGGTAGTAGATTTTATCCTGGGTTCATATTTCACGCATTTCGATTAATCTGTGAAAATAAATATAATATCCTTTAGATACGGAAAATAGAGACTGAGCGAAAGCTCCGTAAAATTTGATTTGTTTGTGAGCAATTTTGCAAGCAGGACGAATCTAAAATAATCGGTGGTAGAAGCTTCCATTGGACAAGTTGAGCGTAACGATATTGATAGTTTCGAAATACATTCAAGGAGTCGTGTACAGTTGTACACTGTACACACTCATCGGATTATGCAACGTGTTCGATCGGAAGAGATGCTTTCACGTGGAAAGTAGTAGTTTCAATTTCAATTACTGCAACTTCGTTGGATAAGTGACTAGTACCATTGGCGTAGTTAGGACTTTCTCAGGAGCATCTGCTCTCACGTTAGTTATTTATGAGAAAGATGACCACCTAGCAATTGCGAATGAATTAAGCAAGGAAAAGGAGAAGAGTTGAAATAGCAAATTTCGCATCATTTTGTGTAGTTTCTGTAAGCTACAAGGCAAAGTTGTCATTATGGAAATGAGAAGTCATCAATACTTCAGAGTAGATCCTTATCACTTGTATAAATTAAAAATAATTAGGTTCGTTTCGAACAGTTGAACCAATTAGATATTACGTATTTTAACAAATGGATTTCATTTACACGTGATGAAAATATTTTTCAATATGTAAAAGAGATCCGTAACAATTCAATTTTTAACGTAAAGGGAAAATGATTCATGAATTTATTTACTTAAAATGATGTTCCATTGAGAAGAAATTAAAAGCGGTGAGTTAAGTACTCTCTAAATCCATTTAATTAAAATTGGAATCAGCATAAATAAGTAAATTAACATAATTCTCATTTAATTTCCTCATTTTCCAGAGTTATCAAATGGCAAATAACTAAAATTAATATCAGAATACTTATTGATATAAAAAACGAAATTGCGGACATTGACTGCATCCCGTTTAATTAGGCCGTGGAAAATCCACTAAAACCACTGCTTTTTCCTTCCTTTTCTGGCTTCGATCTAACTTATAATTCCCGCAGTTCCATTTCTTATTTAATTCATCAGCTGAATTCACGTGAAGTTATCATCGAGAAATCAAATATCAAAGGCAAAACTTTGTTTCCTTTTATTTTATGAATGTAAAGAAGAATTATTACATTCATCCCGAGCTAGGGTTGTCACTGACTCCTACTGCGTGTAACATGAACTTTTCAAATCAAGTTCCTTGGCTGACTGAAAGGTAAAATAAAAGGAGCGGTCGCGAGGCTGCATTTATATCTACTTGTGCTAAGATCGCGACGTTCCCGACATTGAGATACTAATGGTTTGGCCTATGACTTCCTTACAATCGTTCTTTTGAACAGGTGCACGTCGATTCGTTGAATTGCAAAGTGCATTTACCATTCCTACTTTTGAAAAGGACAATCTTATTATTAACAATCGAGTACAACCTACAGGATCATTCTAGACTTGCACTATGGAACTTTCATCAATTTAGATATATACATTACCCACTTTTGAAGATTTCTCTTGTAAAATAATAAATATAAGAAAAAATCTCCAGCCTATTTTAATTTAGAATCACCATTTTAAAGTGCTTGTAAGCTTTATTTGAAAAATCGTATTAAGAATAGCGTAGATAAAACTCAAATGTGCTTTTATAGGATTATCTTCAGTCCTTTTTATTACTTTTGGTAATTTTCCTTCACAGTTACTTGACGTGCTTTGATTTTCTTTTAAAGTTCTCTTGACAGTAGAGCCTGAACAATATAGCAATTTTCATTACACGAAATTTAGTACTTTAAGTTCATGAATATTGAAACAATTCAATCAAAAATATTATAAGCTCACATTAAGTTTATCCATCAGTGCACTTAGTGATATTTATAATTGTAAATAATACCTGTAATAATACTCAAGGAATATGTCAATTCTAGCATATTAAAGTTTATTTATTCATATTTTATAACTTATCAGTTTGCAGCTTATCAATTTACCATTTCTTAGAAAGGATTGAGTAATACCTATAAATTTACAAATACTACCTACCGATTCCTGTAAATCTAGCATTTAACAGCAAAGAAAGATAGGAAATGTTACTCTATAACTCAACATCATATTACTGCCTATCTCCCCCTTGATCCTAGTTATTTAGCAATTAGTGGCAGATTTCTACTAATCTTTCCGATAATTCTCAAGTTTTATGTTCCGAGTCAGTCCGCAAAGTGCACTATAATGCAGAAAACTCTTCTTTTTCATGCACTGTTTGAAAAGTCTCACACAGAAGATAGTATTTGGTTATCTTGTCTATTTACGAGACTAATAAATGTGCAATGTGCATTTAAGTAGATATTTATATCCACTTGAAACTTTATGATTGCCTCTTCATCAGATTGAGCTCTTTTATAGGATCATTTAAGTTTCTATGGCAACTTTGCGCTTCAAAAATCTTCAGTTATCTTCATTTATCGCATTACAATTATCCATATTTTAATATAGTAAATGATTTCTTTTAATCCTTCTTTAGATGACAGTTCTCTGTTTGGTAGTGGCCACTGTTGTCTGCGATTTACCACCAGGCACCAGAAGGAATACTTATCTACCGCCGGAACCGACGAAAGGTTATGATTACAACACACCAAAAGTTCCATTTACAAGGCCCACGCCCTTCCCCTCGCAAAGGCCCAGTTTTCCAGTAGGGCCATCAAAACCAACACCTACTTTCCCAACAGGGCCAACAAGACCTGTGACACCTGGTAGGCCATCATATCCTACTCCAGGTCCAAGGCCAACGCCTGGCTTCCCTACGCCAGGACCACGACCAACTCCAGGAGGTGGAGGATATCCTACTCCAGGTCCAAGACCCACTCCAGGATTCCCTGATTTCCCTGGTCAACCCACAGGCAATAATGGAAATACTGTTCGTCCTGGTGGTGGTGATGTAAGTAATTTCAAATGATCACAACAAAATTTCAAGGATTAGAAACAGTTTAGGGGTTTAGAAAAACGATTAGGAAGAGAAGTTCGGAAAATGTTTTGAAAACCCAAGAAAGAAAAAGGGGAACGTAACAAGGGTGGGAAGGCAAGTTTGGAAAAAGGCTTGATAAAAGGGGGTTGGAAAATGTTGGAAAAAAATGGTTGCAAAAAAGGAGTTTTCAGCTGAGAAAAACGGGTTCATTATTTCGAGACGGTTGGACATGAGACAGATAAGAATCTCGAGAAATGTGGCACTTGAAAATGTATGGCGGTGACGACAAACATATCTTGGTGAAAAATTGGATATCTTACAAATGGACACGCCTATTTATGCTCTGTGCAGAATACCTGGGTCACGACGTAAAGAATCTGCGATCTAACAACGTGAATAAGACGAGTTGACGTTGAAGTTTACTTGCCAGCGGCTTAAACTTTTTACGAGCAGCGATATCACTACGAATGCGTTTTGCAAAAAGACCGACGAAAGAAATGTTTCTTTCATATCTCACGGAAACATACCTCTTTCAAGACGGGACTATTTCAGAACACTGTATTCGCGTGTGCTTGCGACTTCCTTCATGTACCTCAACAACGGACGTAGTTTCAACGTTGAAACAAAAATTACAAACTCGTATACACAACTGGAAACAACTGAAAATGAATTTAAAATGTGTCGTGAGAAAGAAAAGCTTTTCGCAGTCCGCGAAGATTCAGTCGCTGGCAGTGAGAACAATAATTCTGTGACCGCCAGCGGCACTCAATTGGGAACTTGCACAGCTTCTTGAGGAAACTGAACAATAACTACCAACTGCACTTGTTTACAGTTTTGAATGATTGAAATTGTCAATAAATAGAAATAGTAGAATATTGAAATATAATATGAATATAATTTTTAACACTACAGTATTTCCCACTCAATCAATGTCGAAACAGAAATAATTGAACATTTTTTTAAATCTATAATATCATGGAATACATGAGAATTTAAATCCTCGCGAATATTCCCGAAAATATTTTCTTATTTTTCATTCTCGACAATTTTAAAACTCTATATATTTCCAATTCATTGAATTTCGGTTGGAGATCAAAAACGAAGTTTTCCTTTAATTTCAGCTATAAAGCTAAAATTCCGGTTTGAATTTATCATAAAATGTATGAAAATTTTTATGCATAGTCACAGGTGATTACTTAAAATTAAAATATATTTGAGAAACTAATTATTATATGTTATTTCAGCACGACCATGGTCACCACGAGCCAGGCATGCCTTTCGATTTCAATTATGCCGTGAAGGAAGACGCTTTTGGCAACGATTATTCACATAATGCTATTAGCGATGGAGATGTCACACGTGGAGAATATCGAGTTCAGTTACCGGATGGTCGTTTGCAAATAGTTCGTTACACTGCTGACTGGAAACACGGATTTTCAGCTCAGGTGTCTTATGAAGGACAACCACGATTCGACGTACCACGCCCTGGTGGCAATTTCCAAGGATATTAGGACTTTTCGCAAGCTAGGAGCATCCCAATGGTACTCGAAATTTTACTCGTATAACGCACTTTAAATATAAAAGAAACTTTAGATTGTGCTTCAACGATGCATTTTCCTTCCGTTCCGTTTGATAATCTACTCGCATCAAGCATTATCGGAAAAACAGTTGTTGTTTGACAAAACTTTCTGCTTTACAGAGAAAATCGTATCAAGTAGAAAAACGAATTTTTGAAAAAGTGGATTTAGTCTCAAACGGAACTCACAGGAAGATGTACAGAGAAAAAAAATGATAATCGTGCTCTTTTGAGTGCGAAATTAATTTGCGATTGTTTAAGAGAGATTCTTTAGATTCTTAATCCTGTATATCATTTGGCAAAATTAAAATTGGCTAATTGTAAAAGCCGGAGAGAAAATCACTTTAAAAAGGGACAATAAAGAGAATATAATTTCAGGCTTTATGTGATATAAATAAACAAGAATGAAAAATAGAAAAGAGCAAAATGAATTAGCCAATTACGATTTTGCCATGCATTAAACTCAACCGCAATTATGTCAATCCTAATGTAATTTATTTCAACGTTTATTGTACAATATTTAACCGTTTGAATTGTACTTTACGCGCATCGCGTACTCACAGTAGAGCTAAACGATTACGACTCAGGTAGTTTACACGTTTTTTAGAAAAACGTCATAGCGATCGTCAAAAATCGAGTGATCTTAAAACTTTAAGGATCCATTCATAAGAGTTTTATTCTATTTTATATTTTTCTCTTCGCAATTATAAATTTGAACCTCTATGTATATATCTTATTTTTCTATCATATTTTTATACTCGCATCATTTTTTCTAACCATTTTGCTAAATTTTTTACTCAAACTGACTTTGGTATCTACGAATTGTGCAAATAAAACCAATGACAAGTGTCTGATTGAATTTGTTACTTTCTTGCTTGCTATCATGAACAATTGAACCGCCACATCGTATAAAAGGGGGTATACAATTTTTAGTCTAAGCACAAACGGATTCTGATAATGTAAAGATTACAAATTTTAAAATATTTTTTGATATTGTGCAAGCAAAGGAATTACTTGAAATAAATTCTTAAAAATGAAAGTCCAAAAAAAATTCAAAAGGGGTGAGAAGCTATTATCCTCGGATCAAGATATTTTATACTCCCTTCTAAGGTGCGGTGGTTCAGTTTGGTAGTTTTGATTTTAAAAATAAGAGTTTTATACAGTGTAACAAAATTTTTGTATTGTATATTAATATAGTGTGTAAGTCTAGTATATTAATACCAATAGAGCTTTATATTGACACAGAAATGTCAGAATGTAAATTTGATTTCCTTGTTTTCCGGCATGTTGTAAATCTGATGAAAAAATGATATATTTTTGTACACAACATATACATACGTCTGCAAAACAAGGCTATTTTGTTCTATTTTGCTAGGCTAATCATTTTATTAGGATTCATTTACACTGGAAATAAATTTTGGGAAGCGCAACTCAACTTATGCATTCATGCATTTAAATCAAATATATAAATGTTCTCTCCGAAAAAGTTTTCTTTTGAAAGCTTGCTTCTTTCATGCATCATTGATGCCTTTGGTGTAATCACTTTTTCAAAGCAATTAGAGAAATGCGTGCTGAACGGGAGGTACAATAATAAACCATAAATGAACATAGAAAAGCATAAAAAAGCATTTTATACTCAATGAATGAAGAGTTTTTACTGCAGTTAGAAAATAGTATGTATGCAAGAATGAGAAATGTTGATTTTTAAAAGCTTTTCAATTTCATAGCCTATTATTTATCAAAGACCTTTTATATTCAGTAAATATCAGTTAACGATTGTAAGGAAAACTTTTTTTAATTTAAAAAAATATATGAGAGCAATTTGTATAGTCAGAACCAGCGCAAGTATATCTCGACGTCATATTCTTTTGATATATTGTGAGATGCAACTCGATTTCTACCAAAGAATAAGTTTTACAATGTCAATCTTAAATGTTATTAAAGTTCAGATAGTAAAGTTCATAATAAAGTTCAGATTGAAATATATATATATATATATATATATATATA
>UCOH01000324.1:0-17627 GCA_900474275.1 Synergus japonicus
ATATAATATTATATATTAATATATAATAATAACAAATATATAAAATTTATTTTAAAAGAAGTTTCATTTTTAGAGATAGCTCTGATATTCTATATTGAATACTTACTCGAGCGCCTTCATAAAGAGGAACCCAGAGATTTCCATTAGTATCAATTGTCATGCGACCCGCCACACCAGTAACATTATTAACTTTTAAATCAAAGACAACTTTTCTGTTCGCTAAAAATTAATTATTTATTTAGTTATGAAATTCATTGAATTCAACTGTCCCTTTGGAAATTTCTTCAGATTTTAATTATTAATTTATTTTAAACTTACTAACGATTCCTTTCTGTAAATCGTAATCAAAGACTGCCACTTGATAGGTCAAAGCATCGACGTAATATAATTTATCATTTTCTAAGCTCCACGCTAGTCCACTGCTTAAACTAACAGGCGAAATTTGTGTTTCAAGCTTTAATTTCGAATCCAAAGAGTAGAGACTTGACAAATTTTTTCCATAAGCTCCATTAAGATTATTCAATGTCCCTGAAATATAATACAAAATTTTTAATACATTTATGTATAATATAAAGAGGCAATTGATAAATTTGAATCTTCATAATTTTTAAATTAAAAGCAATGCAGGATGAAATTAAAATTAATTGAATATGAACTAAGTTAATTTCGAAAATTTATTAGATTTTTGTTTTTATTACCAATCCATAGTTTGCCTAAAGGATCGACTTTTCCTTCATTTAATCTGTTGCCTTTACGATCTTTTTCCACGGATTTCAATAATTGAGTTGGAGGATTTTCTACATTTTTATCAGCATCCCATTTAACTAATAGGATATCATTGGTAGCGCCTATTACGAATTTATTGTGTGTGTTTTTAACAGGAACAGCACAGGAAACGAGACCATTACCTATGGAAAAATCTTCAGTTACTAAGATGTTTCTTACTTTTTTTTTTTTTTAATATAATTTTAAAGAAAATGAGATAAAAAAAACGATGTGAGGGACACCTATGCGAGCGCAAAATACGTCTGAAGTCAACGGATCATAGGAACAAAGTTTATTAGCATCAGTCTCCTCAAAAATAAGCTTCTGGATTCTTGTATCCCAAAAAAGTCCATCAGTTAGACCCGAGGAGGCGAAAACTTGTGCAACTCTAATGAATGAAATTTTTCTTAACTATACAAATATTGAAAATATTGAATATTGAATAACTTATAACTATGAAATATTGAAAAAAATCAATGTTAGTATTTACCTCTCACAAATCACAGAAGAAGAAAATACACCAAGGGCGATAATTACAAAGAGAATGTGCATTGTTTGAAATTAATCTTTCTATTAAAAATTTAAATAGAAAGTGCAAAAACGAGCATTTTTACTTCGAATTTATACTATCGAATCTGTTTTGAAAACATTCATTTTATCTTATCATTGGCTGTATTAATTCAAATGTTGAGATATTATTTCAGTTCTTGTTTATTGAGTTTTATTGTGTAAAAACAGCTATAAATCATTAACATTATTTAAACTTAGTGATTTCTTAATTTTTCAAAATTTGAAAATAACTCGAGTTTGCTGTATTAAATTTTACACAACGGACAAAATTTGTACCTACAAATACAAATAATTCAAAATAGCGTAGTTTATCTCAAATATAAAACTAATAAACTTTTATATTAATAATTTTTATGGTAGATAAATAAACTTTTGAATGGAACTTATAAATTTTTTATTTTTTATTTTGAAATGTTAAAATACATCCAGTTGATATCTTATGAAATATAATATTCAGTACTTTCTTTCAGGTTTCGTTGACTCAGAAAATCACAAACTCATCTTGAAACTATTTGATGGTAAACCCTTGACTCCAAGGCCTTTGATAGAAAAAATGGATCCACCCATTTTATCATCTGCTGGGGTTTTTTCTTCGGGAATATTGAAACCATATCCTGCAGTAGTAACATACAGAATATCTAATCCAGGACCTCCAAAGGCAGCACTCGTCACTCGTTTTGCAGGCATGTAAATTGTTCGAAGCAATTTTCCAGATTTGGATTCAATTTGAAGAATCTGAAAAAATTACACATTATAGAAGGAACTCTAATTTTAACAAAAGTAATATTATGCAACAGAGACAGACATAGAAATGGCTGAGGAAATTTTGAAATACTTACTCGAGAACCTTCCCAAACTGCCACCCAGAGATTTCCATCAGCATCAATTGTCATTCCATCCGGAAAGCCAGGAATATTATTTTTCCTCAGGTCGAAAAAGACTTTTCTGTTTGCTGAAAAGATATGAAAATAAAGAAATTGGTGAGTAGCTATAATTAAATTATCGAAAAACTATGTATAAAAATGCTTTTTATCAAAATTCAAATTAATAAATTAAAGTACATTAGAAAAACTAATTATAATAAAATTGAAATATTACCAATTGTTCCATTTTTTGAATCATAATCGAAAACTGCCACTTGGTAGCTTAGAGAATCTATGTAATAAAATTTCTCATCTTTTAAATTCCATGCTAATCCATTGCTGATGCCAACCGGTGAATAGTGTGCTTTTATTTGCAATTTTGAATCTAAACAATATAAGGTTCCTTGATTTTCTTTAAACTCTCCATCGAGTTCTTTCATCGTTCCTAAAAAATATTAAATTAAATTCAGATTATCCATAGTAAAAATTAGAAGTAAACAAGTAATTTTTTTTTAAAGTAGCTATCATTGTTAAAAGTATAATTGGCATAAATTACTGAACTTACCAGCCCAGAATCTTCCTAAAGGATCGCATTTTCCATCATTGATTCGGTGTCCTTCAAGACCTGTTTCCACGGATCCAAAAATTTTAGTCGGTGTTATTTTTTCATTTTTTGTACAATCCCAAGTAACTAGCGCAAAATCTGTACCAAAACCTACTACAAACAAGTTCGGACTATTTTCAACAGGAACAACAACTCCAATGGGTTTATTTCCTAGAAAGAGAAATTGTTCATTATTTTGAGAGAGTTTTATTTAATTTTCTAACAAAATTTTTTATTGAATAAATCGATGCATCTTAAATTTCTGATAAATACTGACCTAGTTCTGCTTGCAGGACTTTTGAAGTTGTTGGATCGTAAGAACAAAATTTGTTGGCCCATATGTCCACAAATAAGAGCTTCTGAGTGTTAGAATCCCAATGAGGTCCTTCAGTCAATCCAGAAGAGGTGACTACTTGTTCAATAACGATCGAGCGATCATTTTGACCAGCCCTGAAAACATGGTAATGAATTTGAAATTATTTATTTAGTAATTAGTTTAAAATTTATTCAAATTTTCCATATTGAGTGATACGATTAAGAAAATTTATCTCTATAAGATTTATTATATTTGATATCACAGAGTATTAATTTATCTTATCAATTTCTAGCTGGAACTTGGTTTTAAGTTGTGGAAATTATTTTCTGTACTGCTAAATCGTAAAGAATCATTATTTTTCATAGAATTTAAAGGTCTGCAATAGTAATTCTGGTTAATAGGATGGATAAATTTATATTATGAAAGAATAAAATAATATTTACGTTGCCATTGTATGCAGAAAATGGTCAGCGATTTCCTTCCAGCTAGTAGAATCACGTGACTGACAAACTACTACTCACAATCTAAAAAGACACACGTACGATAATGCTGAGACTATTAAAGATATAGAAGGGCTAAAAATTGAAATCTTTATGTAATACTCTCCAGTCTGTGCACTTGAAAATGCAACTGAGTGCAAGTATCTCTATTTTTCAGTCGAGAATATTACAGAACATCTGACCTTTCCGAGTTCAAACCACTTTCTGTTTACAGAAGTTTGAAGCATTCAGCCTTTATATATATATATGAGATAAAGCTCCTGATAAACACTTGCATTCAGACATAATTGATATCAATTTATAGTTATATTTTTTGCTACTTTTAATCTTGCGTCGTTTATTAATGTGCTAAAGCCGATAAAACACATGTTTTCAATATGTTTTATAATTTTTAAGTACATGAAACTAATTATACTTAATATTATTTCTACAAATAATTAGATTGTTATATTTCAAATTGTTTAATTTTGACACTATTAAAATCCAAGTATTTTTAATGTCAAATTATTTAAGTTTGAAACGCTTTAAATTACAAAAACTTTCGTAACTTTGAGGATTCCCTTAATAAAATAACTAAATTTGGTTCCACAAAACCTTATTACATAAATTTGAATAATACTTGTAGATTTTATTTTCTTTCCTTTATTTATTTATTATTATTATTATTACAAGTATTATTTTTATTACAAATATTTTCTCAAATTTTTGTTCTTATTCCTAGAACTCTGAAAATTATGAAATGATTTATAAATTTTATATTGTATAATAAATGGTATTTTTTAATTCGAAATTTAGGTGTGGAATTTGAAAAGATTAGGCACAAGTCCTCGGGCTCCAGTGCCTTTTATTGAGAAAATCGAACCGCCTTGAAGATCGTCTGCTGGAGTTGTTTCCGCAGGATCAGAATAACCATATCCTGCTGTGGTAACATATAAAGTATCCAATAAAGAATCTCCGAAAGCTACACTCGTTATTCTCTTTGCTGGCATTGGAATTGTCCGAAGCAATTTTCCTGATTTTGGGTTCACTTGAATCACCTATAAAAATATTTTTATTGAAATTTCAATTATTATTTCTAAATGTTTCAAACTTTTTTTTTAGAAATTGTTTTTGCATTTCTCACTTGAGATCCACCAAATAGAGCAATCCAGAGATTTCCATCAGAATCGATTGTCATTCCATCGGGATTACCAGTCAAATTATTTTGCGCCACATCGAAAACGATTCTCTTGTTGCCTGAAAAAATGTAAATTCTTGAGAATATAAATTCGTGGTGAGTAATTAAATACCTATTAAGGGCATGTGATACTTTACCACATAAAAGCAAATTAGTTATACCAATTATACGTTCATAATAATAAATATTTTTAGCTAATAAGAGTCAATAAACCTTCGCCTTATATAGACGAAGGTTTATTGACGAAGGTTTATTGACTCTTATTAGCTAAAAATATTTATTATTATGAACGTATAATTGGTATAACTAATTTGCTCTTATGGTAAAGTATCACATGCCCTTAAACATATATAATTTTAATATTTATTTCAGATTCTTACGAATAGATCCATTGTATGAATTATAATCATAGCCAGCAATTTGTTTAGTTGGTGTATCAATGTAATACAATGTATCATCATCCATATTCCAAGCTAAACCGTTACTAATTGTAACAGGTTTAAGTTGAGTTTTTAAACCATCATCTTCGTCGAAGCTGTAAAAGACACCTTCATTGATTTTAGCTTCTCCTTTGACTTCAGTCAATGTACCTTGGATTAAAACAGATGCAAAATGTAAAATGAAACATTCCTTAATTATTTAGTTTGGAAGTTTTTTGAATTTCTAATTATCCAACTTCTTAATAATTAATTCGAATTTAATCATAGATCAATTACCAGCCCAGAATCTTCCTGAGGAGTCGACCTTGCCGTCATTGAACCTGGTTTCTGGTCTGAATTTTTCAACAGTCGCCAATTTTCGAATTGGAGGATTTGATGTATCACTTTCTCCATCCCAAGTAACCAAAAGAAGATCTACGTCTGAACCTACTATGAAAGTATTTGGCGAACTTTCAACTGGAACTGCTACTCCGACAGGTCCATTCGCTGAAATTAATAATTATGGTATATATACTTTTCTAGATATCGTAATTATAAAATATTTTTATATTTAATGTTAAAATTGAAAAAATGGAATATTAGGAAAATTATCGGGAATTATTTATTCAAGATTGAATATTGGGTTTTCCTTTAATTATTATTGAATTACATACTCTAGGAAATATGTACAAGAAAATGTTAATACCTATATAAGCACAGTAGACTTTTGAGTTTTCTGGATTGTAGCTACAAAGTTTGTTGGCCGCGATATCCACGAAGAAGAGTTTCTGGGTAATTGGGTCCCAGTGAGGTCCTTCACTTAATCCTGATCTTTCAACTAATCTCGTAATTTTTACGGAAGAATCATTTCCATATGAAGCACCACTACAATTCCCATTTAAAAATTTCAGGTAATATTATATTTTTTTACAATTTTATAATTCTAATTTAAAATAACATATTATTGCCGAACAATACGTTTGAATATCTTGGATTAGAAAATGAATTTCTTTCATAAACCAAGTTGTAAAGTTAAATATATATATAATTTCTATTCTAAGAAAACAATAGTAACTATATTTCGCGAAGGAAATGACCATGGAAATTATTTCTGCATTAATAATTCATAAAATTCATTTTACCTTATTTATAAAGTTGTATAAATTATTATCGATAAGACTGTTAAAAATACAAAGAGAAAACGAAAATTTGGGAAAATCCAATTGTAACAATACTCTTTCCTTGAAATATTATCTGCTTATCAGACACAATTTATTGGCCATGCAAATTATATTCGCCATATCTTATTCCATTTTATTTTTTTCGTTTTAAAATTTTATTTAAGATATGATGCGAAAAAATATCCAATTGTCCATTAAAAGCGGGCGCTAAATATATTATATATTTTACAAGAAAATGTAATTTGTACATATTTATTTATAAATTACAATGAGTAAAATGCGGTGTTATTTTGCATTCAGAATATGAATAATTTACTACCCATTTTTTAAAAACTCCGCATTTTGAAGCCTCCGCCTACGCAATCTCACAACTTGGGCCTGGCAACATTGGATAACATAAAAAAAAATATGAAAAACGAACGAACACTTAGAAACAAGTCTTATCCATTTAATATTCATATTAAATATTATTAGCTGTGCTGACATAGTAAATAACTAGAAAAAGATAATTTTAAGTTTATTTTATTTTAGTTTTACTCAAAACTATAAATTATAATTCATATTTTAGAGATCTTTCCACTAAGGATAATTACCTATTACAAAGAAAAGAATAATAAAAGAGAATATAATAATATAATAATAAAAGAAACTTATTTGTAAATAAATTGCTTTGTTGTAAATTATTGTTATTGATTGTGCAATTCAAGACTATTTTATTTTACAGAAGAACTACTTTTACTTACTGGCAATTTGCTGAGGAATAGAACCAACTGAAGATACAAATTCCAAAGAGAATTCTCATCTTGCTCAGACAGACACTATATACCGAACTGGTTAAAAAGTTGAACCAGACAGAACGAAAGAGAAACGAGGAGTAGGGTAAACCAAGTAGATATCCTTTTATACATACCCACTAAACCGCTTCAGCCATTCTACTTTCATTCAGATGTTAGAATTTTACTGAGCCAGATAGGAAAATAACTGCCAGCACTGACAATATTAGTTTATAATAGTTCATTATTTTTATTAAAAAATAATTTATCTAGCTCAGCAAAAGTTACTAACATCTGACTGAAAGTAGAATGTATTTAAAGTTTATGTTTGTCTTTATTCTTATTTTTCAAATGTATTTACTTAAAAATTATTTAATTAATGACCACTGTTAGAACAAAAGAACATTTTGCTTATCTTTATTTGAAAACGGTTTAAAGTATTTTTACTTCAAGAATTTATTTCGTTTATTTTATTCCTTTATTTTTCTATTTTCTATATTAAAAGTTTGTTTACTCAACATTTTTTTGTTAAATTTCTGTACATCAAGTTTTAGCCTTGCCTTGAAATTTACCTTGCGCTCTTCAATGAAACATTCCAATCTTAGAGAAAAAAACGAAGGTAAAAATCGCTGACCGTAACATTCAGTGGGAGATTTCTATTTGCTTCAATATTGCAAAAATAATTATTATTACAGAATAAATAATAATAATAAAAATAAGAATATTAAATTAAAAGAAAACACAGATCCGTTAATATATTTTTGTTTAGCGCGTTTCTTTTATTCTGCATATATTTAATTTTGTATATTATTACAGTTTGTTTTTTTAAATTGAAATTTTATCTTGGGAACTGAAAACGTATTTAAATTTATGTATTCTGAGTATAACAAATTTTTATAACTTTAAAGGTTTCAGATCGCACCTGTTTTATTAAGAAACTTAATATTGAAAATTTCATGTTTATTTAAAATTTCGTCTAACATTCAGACAAACTTGAAATTGAAAATGTTAAAAAAACACGGTGTTTAAAAATTATAGCAGTCCAAAATGTAATTATCATTTTAATTTAGTCTATTTTAAAACCTACAATTATCTGCTTTTCCGATTGATTTTCCAGTTTTACCTGTCTTCAAAAATGTCAAATTTTCCCGCCGAAAATTCAAATTTGAATCTACTACTGCGCAGGATGCGTGCGCATTTCTGCGCCTGAAAAAAACTATTCCAGCGCGATCTTGCGTGGCCTATTGAAGTTACGTACTGACGGTCAACGGACAACATCATCAGGTCACGTGACAGTGTAATATTGATACGTGTCTTTGCACGTCGGCGTGAGGAGCCACGATTCCTTCCGATTACTTGGCATCAGCTTGGCATCAGCTTGGCATCATCGTTCATTTAGTCAGTACGGTGTGTTTTCTCTCCTCGCAATAGAATCATCGACACGCGAAAGACCAACACCGATCCTTCATCATGGGAAGTAAGTGAAAATTAATTAATAAGGTTTTCGAATATAATCTAATTCATCGTTTTTGTTTTCAAATGACTTTTTCGACGCTAAAGTGTAACCTCTTTATTTTCGTCTTTTTCCAAAATCATAACATATTGTCCGTCAATTTGACATTTGCAACGACCAGAAAAATGTTATCAGCCCCAAAATAATTAGTCTATATTTCTGTTTTCAGTCAAGTTTCTTGAAGTGATAAAACCGTTTTGCAGCATATTGCCGGAAATTGGAAAGCCGCAACGAAAGGTAAGTTCAACGTGTCTATTTCTGGCCTCCTTTTGCATATACCGTTCGATGTACCATATTTCGAGTATTTCGGTGTATTTTCCATTTTTTATTCTATAGGAGAACATTTTATGAGCCATCTGGCTCCGAAAATTCGGGTGCTTACGTGGAAATTTTGATCGAGGTCAAAAGATTGAGGATATCATTTTCATTGAGAAATTTCAAGAATTTTTTTTTCCTATTTCTTACAGATCCAGTTCAGAGAAAAAGTACTATGGACTGCTATTACGCTCTTCATTTTCCTGGTTTGCTGCCAGGTAAGTTTGTTTACCAATTAAAATTTCTTTCCCTTATGCAAAACTGTACTTTATTTTTAAACATTTTAGTCTTTAATTTCTTTGGGAAATTCTTATTACTGAAATTTATTTAAAGAAAATTCAAGAAGTTGTATAAAAATCCAAAACATGTATTTATCTTTAAAAAATTCAGGCTAGTGACGTCTGAAACTGTTTTTAAACACCCTAACGGAATGTCTACTGCTATGTGTAACATGTATGCAGCTTGATACGTGAGACACGTGGAACGCCTGACTAGTCCGAAATTTAGTAATTTGAAATAGTTTACAATATTTTTTTATAACCTTACCAATTAGGTTACCTAATTTAAAACTAAAGTCTATTTTCAATAATCAAGATTTTGATAATTGATTACATTTTCAAATTCTACTTTAAATTTTCTGATGTATTGAATCAGACTGAATATGAGGAATATTAAAATTAATTTATCCTTAATTTTTAGATTCCTCTTTTTGGAATAATGTCATCAGACAGCGCGGATCCCTTTTACTGGATTCGTGTTATCCTCGCCTCGAACAGAGGAACATTGATGGAATTGGGAATTTCCCCAATTGTCACCTCCGGGTTGATCATGCAGTTGTTAGCTGGTGCTAAAATCATAGAAGTCGGTGATACTGCCAAGGATCGTGCTCTTTTCAACGGTGCACAAAAATGTAAGAATTATAATCCTTTCTCTAAGAATAGAAACTCATTTTACGATATATTAGAAAATCTTGTACATTATTTGTGTTTATAATGTAATTTAATTATTAATAATAATTTTTTTCGTTTAAATAGTATTTGGAATGGTAATCACCGTTGGCCAAGCCATCGTTTATGTAATGACTGGAATGTACGGAGACCCAGCAGAAATTGGTGCCGGAGTTTGTCTTCTGATCATCATTCAGTTATTCGTTGCTGGATTAATTGTTCTTTTGCTCGACGAATTGCTTCAAAAAGGATACGGACTTGGAAGTGGAATTTCACTTTTCATTGCCACCAATATTTGCGAAACTATCGTTTGGAAGGCATTCTCTCCTGCCACAGTTAACACTGGTACGACTTTACACTTCTTTAATAAAGAAATATAAATATTTAAAAATTTTTAAAAACGGATTTTAATTAAAAATGATTTTTCTTTCTTCAGGTCGAGGAACGGAATTCGAAGGCGCCGTAATTGCACTTTTCCACCTTCTGGCTACAAGACAGGACAAAGTGCGGGCTCTTCGCGAAGCTTTCTACCGACAGAACCTTCCCAACTTGATGAATCTTCTCGCCACAATTCTCGTATTTGCTATAGTAATATACTTCCAGGTGAGAATCAACCCTCGAAAGGGGTTTTAAAAATTTGTATCCTTCCAAACTCTTACCGTTCTATTGAGACAAGCAATAGAATAGGCTGCGAATGGAAGGAGAGTAAAGCCAGACATATTACATTAAAGGGTTTTGATAACTGACTCTTTAATTCGCAATTCTGGAACAATTTATAAATGTTAAAAAGAGTTTAATTAGTCCTCTTTCGAATGCTTACTAAATTAAGATTATTTTTTCTAGGGCTTCCGTGTAGACCTACCAATCAAATCTGCAAGGTACAGAGGACAGCAGAGCAGTTATCCAATCAAGCTTTTCTACACGAGCAACATTCCAATTATTCTTCAATCGGCTTTGGTTTCCAATTTGTACGTCATCTCGCAGATGTTGGCAGTGAAGTTTCAAGGGAACCTTATTGTAAATCTGTTAGGTGTTTGGTCAGATGTTAGTGGAGGTGGTCCTGCAAGATCGTATCCAGTCGGCGGTTTATGTTATTACCTCTCGCCACCAGAATCAGTTGGTCATATTCTTCAGGATCCTGTTCACGCGATGCTCTACATTCTCTTTATGCTGGGATCTTGCGCCTTCTTCTCGAAGAGCTGGATCGAAATTTCTGGAAGTTCTGCTAAGGATGTAAGTTTTTTTTTCGATTTTTCCTATTTTAAATTGATATATTGTTGATTTTTTTTTATAAAGTTTTGAAGTTGAATAGGTTGGAAACTTTTTTTTCGATACATTCTTAAAATTAAAATTATTTTCAATTTTCAGGTTGCCAAACAGTTGAAGGATTCTCAGATGGTGATGCAAGGACATCGAGAAAAATCTCTAATCCATGAATTGAACAGATACATTCCAACAGCAGCAGCTTTCGGAGGTCTTTGCATAGGAGCCCTTTCAGTTCTTGCTGATTTCCTTGGAGCAATTGGTTCCGGTACTGGAATTCTCCTTGCTGTAACAATCATCTACCAATACTTCGAGATCTTCGTCAAGGAACAAAGTGAAATGGGTGGCATGAGCACACTACTCTTCTAAATTTAAATCTCACAGACTGGAAAAGTCTAAAAGTGAATTTTTCAATTCTCAAGAACTGAAATTAGTAATTTATTATGGATCAAGAGCAACTAGTATTGTCTCTTCTTCCGCCGTAAGCCAGGAAGCGAGGGTCTTTATTCTAGGAATATAGAATTTAATTTATTTTCGGCGCGTCGTCACATATCGGTATATGATTTTCGACTCGGTGAGTCTAACGAATTGTAATGTCAAGACTTTTCCCAAGTTAAAAATTTTTTTTCCTCCGATATAACATTAGCGAACAATGCCGAAAAAATGTACAAAGAGCGGTTAGGGATTATAGGTCGTGACCCTCGACGTTCCTAGCTAAGTTTTAAGGCGCTCGACTTTCGAGCTGTGTTAAAAAGACTCAGTGAGAACACGTGATGTTTGTTTCGACATAAGCAGTGCTCGCAATGTAATCACTTTCACAGGACGAGACGCCCACCTAGGGTATTCGTACACAAGTAGATACCATCATTCCTGTATGTATTATTATTGTTAACGATACTGCAGCTTAAATTAATAATTGAGCTCTTCCTCGAGTCATGCGGATAGTGAAAGTTTATATTTTAATTTTATTATATAACCACCGACCGGATGACTCGAGCAGTGATTAGTTGTGAAAGAAAATGTGACAGTTTAAGATTAAATTAAGATCGATCTCTTGTATACAGGAGAACCAGCTTTTATAAAAATTTCAAACTACTCTCGTGTCTTCCTTGCACCCTTATCCTTACATTCATTAATTAAGAATCCATCATATTCTGCTCTCCCTTTATTTTCATAAAAACGTTTAAATTTTGTAACAATACAATTAAACTGTTAAGGTATTTGTAGAATTTACAGATTTGTATCGAGTTTACAACTTCAATGCTAAAGTTCTTGCGAATGGTGAATGCATTTATTAATTTATATATCAGATCCGTATGTAAGTCACAATGGATTAATGTTTTCTGAGTGTTGCTGATGTATTGAAATCTTAAGATAGATATAAACAAACTATGTACAGATAATAATGAAATGTTAAAGCGAATTAAAATCAGCCATTCAGACTGAATTTATTTGTGTTCATTGTAGAATAGGGTAGAATATAATGGACCGAGTTTATGGAGATTTGATATCAAAATAAGACGCAATGTTTCCGTGAATCGGATGTTGGGAATAGAGCTGTCTGCGTCTCGCCAGGCGATATTTGTTCCCTCGGCTCGAGTGAATAAAGCTGGAGAGGGCACGTTTTCGTGCATGTAGGCCCAGACACATTCTCGCATTATTGTGCTGATCTAAAATATTCAGAAAATTAATTATTTTTATAACATTTTACTGAGTTGATAGATTTACTTTCAGTTAAACAAACCTGTTGGGGTTCGAGGCTTGGGAGAATGTCTCTTATACTCGCAAGTGGGGGAGGAAGTAATTGACCGAGTGCCATGACATTTGTTAATGCGACACCGTCTTTTATATTCCAATTGGAAATCACTGTGGCTGCAATTCCTCGAAGTAATACAGAACAGTAAGCTAGAGCGGGCCTGTACCAAGCTGTGAGAGCTAACAAGGTCCAGAGAATCGGTACGTCATTAAAGGTTCTTCGAATTCGCAAATCTCTCTCGACTGTGACCTGCATTTAATCAAAAATTTATTCAGTCTATCTTTGATAGTCCTTTCGATTTAGATAATTTTTTATTTATTATATAATATAACATTAATTCTGACCTTTGTGAATTCTTCATCAGGCCATGGAAGTCCGTTATACATAACATCAGGAGATACTAACTCCACGAGTAATAAACTTAACATTGTCAAAACATCAGAATTTACTGGGTAAATTTGAATATTTGGACCCATATTACTGCAGCACGCCTGGAAAAATGTAATAAATATGAAGGAAAATAATCTATAGAAGCTGTAGATTTTTTGTTTTAATTCTGAGGGTATTTTTAAGGAATGAATGTCCGCGGCTTACCTTGATCACATCCATTAACAATGTACTGTTTAAAGTAATAATTTCTTTGTCGGTATTATTTTCAGGGGGAGGTTTTCTTGGACCATGACCAATTACTCCAGCGTGAAAAACTGAAGAATGTCTTTGAGCTAACATTGTACTTGTGCCCTAAAATTCGGTAGGTTTATTATTAAAATAATATTTACAATTGCTTACGTTTTTAACATCAAATTATATTTCAATTAAAATAAAATACCTGTTTATGATTCTGCTGCAGAAGGAACGTTTCTTCAACATGAGGTTCGAACTTCATTTTCGCACCGAAAAATTTGGCCGGATCGCTGAACATGCTAGTCACTAAAAGTTCTCGAATTGCTAACGCTCTCGCACATGTCGAATAAAAAGATAAAACTCTTAAGAATCGACAGACAATCCTCACACCTCGCTCCTTTTTAATAATATCTGTAACAAAATTTACAATGGATTAAAAACCTCAGCCAGAAAGGAGATTAAATTAAGGAATCTTTTTATATTACCATGTTCTTCGATACAAAGGAAGAAGTATTTGATTATCGCCCTAGTCATTTTTAGAGTCAATTCAACACTCGGAACATAATGATCAGTTTCGAAAGGACTCAAACAATCTAACATCCCAGCAATATCATTTGCTAAAGAAAAATCCGTCGTTTTTATTAAAAGGCAGGAAATCTGGTGCAAATTTGATCTGATTGCTCTTGTTATCATCCTGGATCTTAGATAGGAAACTTTATTCGAATTCTCCCACCTAGAATAAAAGAAGAATGGTAAAATTCAGAAAATACAAGTAAATAAGAATTAAAAAAATTGTTTTATCAAAGTAGACAAACCTCAATAAAATGGTTAAATTTTTAAATAATTGCTGGACTTCTTCACTATTAGTAGACGTGTATTGAACTTCTCTGATCGAATGTTCGACTACCTGAGTAAAATATCCCTGACTCAAAAGTGTATTTTCGACGTCAGATTTTTTGGAAGCAAATCCAACGTCATTATCAGAAATGAGTCTAATCAATGCAGCTAGGTGAAAACTTGTTACTGCATTTTTTAGCATAAAAGTCGCAGAGGTAATCAAAACATTGGGACTTTGTGTTCCCAACAAAGATAACAGTCTCACTGCAGTTTGAACCTTCAGAGGATTAGAGTGCAAAAGAAGAGGCATGACTGTAAGTAGCTCTTGTTTTATTGAATTCAATAAAGGAATGTTTGAAATTTGATTAGCAGCCGGTGACCGGATCCTAAAGTCTAGTTTTTCCAGGAGTAGTTCTAGGATTTCTCGGCAAATGCTCTTCATAGTTTGTGCTGCATTTACACTGTGATAACCAACATTACTATTACTTAAACTCGTGTCCAATAATATGTTTATTATTTGCATCGCTCCTTGCTCACATCCTAGTGCTAATTCAACTGTCAAGTCTATTAAAATTTCTGGATTGTTGTTAAAATATCTACACCAGTCGTTTGCAACTAATGCTAATCTTGGTATCACGTCTGGTGTCACTGAAAATTGAAACAAATTAGATTTTTTGTAATTTCTTCGTGTTTTCAATATGTATATAGTAAAAAGAAATACAAACGTATTTGTACTACGTCGGTTGTTAAAGCTTTCAAAAGCATTGGTGAGAGTTTTGCCAAATTTAAAAGAAAAGGGACAGTAGCCAATTTGTGAAGTCTCGAATCTCCGTCCACATTTACATTTTCGTCTAAGCTCCACTGTAACATAAATTAGTTAATTTAACTTCATGGCTTCTGAAAATAAACCGCGGTTCGAAATTGTTTGAACTTTGTCAAACAAATTGCTTACTTTGAATAAATCAAGAAGTGCAGTCCTGATATCAAGAAAATGACTCCCAGCCAAATGTCCAAGAATACCAACGACCGAGTTTAATTTCGGATTCTTTATATTGGCACAAAAATCTTTGAGACCACAGGTCAAAACTCTGGTGATAACTGTATTCGGGAAACAACTTCCCACATGTGCAACGACCCAATCAAAATGTGGACTATGCAAGACGCTAGTATTTAATAAGGCGTTAATGCAGGACTCAGTTTCCGAATGCATGAGACATTGCAGGCACTGAGCTGTGATATCAATAAGAGTTCTTGTTGTTCTACACGACATCCACTGTTGTAGAAAATCATTGATTCCTGATTTCTCTTTTAAATTTCCTCGGTTCGCATAATCCGAAGACAACTTACCTGTAATTGAAAAAAAAAAACATTCTGTCAATTTCCATCATTTATGAAGTAAAAAATTTAAATTTGTTTTAAAATTACCTAATAAATCTAAAGACCAGGCAGAAATAATTGGAGCCCAAGCCTCGGCATTAGAACTTATAAAACCACTTAAAACTGCATGAATTTCCACAATTGTGTTTTCCTCCGGAATCGGCAAGTTCTGATTATTCTGTAAAACAGTATTATTATTTAGAATAACATATACCATGAAAAGGAAATAAAAATAAATGAAAATAATTTCAGTTATGGGGCAAGAAAAGAGTATACAGAAATAAGTGAAAATTGTAAAAGTTAACCTCAATTTGTCGCACATGTTTGTTGACAGCGACGGAAAATACATTGCATAAATATTCCAGGACTGCATCTCTCGCTGCTGGGACATTTTTTAATAAAGATAATCCAGTTCTTGTAAGTTCTACAGTGTTTGTTGAAATAGAGGGTCTTGCTGCTCCGGAAATAAATTCTCTAATCTCTGCCAGAACATCTTGTGGCGATAAAGTCTCCATCGAATGCGGCATTTTTATTTTACTACAAAAACTCGCCTTTTATTGTAACTCTGAAACTACATTTCAAAGTTCACCTCTTTAAACTTATGTTTAATATGCTTTTTTCTTTATTTTCGACGAATTTGAGACTAAGTTATTCGCTTCCTTGTTGACACTTGGTTTTGTAAAAAAAAAATCAGCGCCATCTGCAGATTTGATCCAAATTATCTTATTTCAAAAAATTAAAATAAAATAAAATAATAAATTTGATAAAGCTATACTTTTTGCATAGAATTAATTTTGAATTCTTATATTTTCTCATGTAATAGTAATTCTAATTTTAACAATAGTAAAAGTGAAATTTATTCCACAAACAAATACAGAAGTGCGGATGAGTTAAATAACATAAATGAATTATGTATATTGTATGTATAATAATGGAATGTGATAATCAGTCTAGTTATAGTTATTTTGTCAAGACTAAATTTTTAAATTAATTTAGCGTCGTTTCTTTTTTTCTTGTTTTCTTGGTCGATGTGGTCTTCTTGGGGTAACTTGTGGACTATTTTCGGAGCATTCAACATCACTTTGGTCATCCTGTTATGAGATTTTCAATTGAGTTTAATGAACAAAACATTTAAAATGAATAATTCAAATATGAATATGAAAAAATAGACATTTTATTAACTTAATACCTTTAGAGCAGCAACTCCATCAGAATTTCCTGATGGGTAAAATACTAACGATGCTAAGCATATCATTTGGAAAATAGCTGCGATATACAATCCATATCTTATAAATTGTTCAAATGACGTTTCTTCATCGGGAAGCAAAAGTCGTTTTAATTGAGGATCTGCGTCTGCCATTGCTAAAAATCCTAAAAATTATAATTATACTCAATTTATAGGTTAAAATGAAAATATATGATATAAGCCTAAATACCTTTTTAAAAATTTTAAAGGAATATGAAAACACTAGGAATGAACGGAGAAACGATTTTTTATCTAGTTTTTTTTTTAATTAATTAAGTACCTATATTCAGACCTTTTTAGCTTTTTAAACTTTTTAGTTTATACTCTTTTTTTTCTCAGGCGTCCTTCCCATCAATTCCCATACAAAATCGTTAGATACATAACGATATTCTTTTATTATTATTTGTTGCATTTGTATTCGCCACAAAGAGAGCCATGATTGTATAAACATCAAATCATCAGATATACAAGATCAAAACTGGGCCACTACCTTTCACCCGATTGTTATAATCAGTTGCGATCGTGTGATTTTATCAAACATATATATATATATATATATATATATATATATACATATGTAT
>UCOH01000325.1:0-16322 GCA_900474275.1 Synergus japonicus
ATATATATATATATATATATATATATAATTACTTATAGTAAACAAAACAATAGTAAGATATAAAATAGTGCAATATATAATTTTTTATGTTGTAGGTGGTTTAATAATATCTTATCCGTGTTTCGTAATGAAACTCAAGTTTTTTATTATCAACATACAAGTCCACTCCTTTTTTACTTTTTTTCGTTAGCTGTTGATACTGGAGGTTGGGCTACTTGGACAGCTAATTGTTTGCCATCAGGTGAGAGAATTTTACTTAAGTTGTGAAAATCACAAAGGGTCACCCACCTGAACAGTAAACTTGTAAGATAAAAGAGAATAGATTTTTTCTTATTAGTGTTATAAGTGTTTTATACACATGCAATACATAATATACATAATACATACAGTTATACATTATATATTTGATTTGTTTGACTTACTACATAAAATATAATATATGTATTGTACAGATATTGATGGAGATCCTCAAGATGGAGGATGGTCAGAATGGGGACCTTGGACTTGTAGTGCAAGTTGTAACGGCGGAACAGGGAGACGAACACGATTTTGTAATAATCCAGAACCGAATGTACGAGGGGAACCATGTTTAGGCCCTACTAGCATGACTGGTCGTTGTAATACAATTATATGTGGTGACATACCAGAAAGTAATTAATTAATTTTCCAAAATTTTTACAGTTAATTTGTCTCATTTTTTTTACTTATAAATTCGAATTTAGATACAGAAAATTTGATAAAACGCAGAATCAGACAAAACCACACGGCTTTAGTTGTAAAGGAAGGCGATGCAGTGATTATATCATCCGACATAGATGTCATCGAACATATTTCTACTGAATCGACAGATTCTCATATGAGATGGTCGCTTAATGGCATATTTTTAGACGAAGAAAACGATAGAATTAAAATAGAAAATTATAACATTAGTAAGTGTTTGACAATTATAATATGCGTTAATGTCTAATAAATATATTGAAGACTATAAATATACTATAAAACTAGAAATTGATTGGAGGAAAAAAAATTGATCGAAAAGAAACCGGAAATTTTAAATTGCCTACTACTTAGATACCCTATAAGAGAATAAAAATTCTGATTCTGATGAAAATTCCTATGTTTTTAATAATTACACACACACACACACACACACACACACACTTGTACATTGTTATAGATATTATATATTCACTTCAATATTTATTTTAGTTATCAATAAAGCTGTACTCCTTGATTCTGGCGTTTATACTATCACATTGAATCAAATGGACGAAACCGACGTGATATTCAAGATTATCAGTTTAGCTGTTAAACCTATTAAAGAATCAGTGTTTATCCGGGAAACGCAGCCTATGTCTGTGACATGTCATTGTGCTACTTTAGGTTACGTCTATTCAGACTTAAAAGTAGTGTGGATGATAGGAGAAATTATATGGAAAGATTATGGTACAACTTTACCATTTTCGGTAAGATTTCATTTTCAAAATTACACACACATAATATACTTCTCTGCAGTTCTTATACACCACTGATCTTGAGAATATTTTTTAATTAAATAATATGATTATTACAAATAGGTGAACGTTGACTATGTACCAGCAGTGAATAAATCTCACAATGGATTATGGAAATGTATAGTCAAGCAGGATGATTTAGGATTTCAATGGACAACCAATATTATATACGTTAAAGGTAAACGCATGTGATTATAATACATATGTATATTATTGTATAAGATATCTGTATTATTATCATAAAGTCTTAGGAGCCCCTAACTGGCGAACGCACTTGATGGATGATAAATTAACGAGGTTCATTTTTGGGTGGATGCCAAGTGAAAATTTTGTTGCTATATCAGCTTACCTCATATTTATAGTCTTGATGGCGTGCATAATACTTGGTTCAGTTTGGTGCACAACACGGTGATACATTTAGAAATATTTCACTTAGCAGAAGTTTAGCGAATCAAAAGTAATGAAAATAATGCTTCTTTTAGTGCCAAAGAGACATACTACACATTTGAAGAGATAACTGAACAAAAAAATAATGAGGTTGATGTTTACGAAAAGCAGCAACTTCTTAACTAAATTTGTAGAATGATGGCATGTATAGAAAAATGTTTTTCTTTTTCTTTTTTTTGTCGTTAGTCTTACACTTATATAATTACATCACATAATTCTTATTATAATGTCTATTTTCTATATTGAATAGTTTATACTCTACATCTTGAGGCAATTTTTTAAACCAGTTGTTTTTTCAGTTCTTTATTTTTAATGTGGGTAAAAATTTATACGAAAGAGCTGAGGTACATACTTTTTAGTTTCAGTAGTAAAAGCAGATTTCAGTCAGACGTGCTATCACTGCTCGGTATACATATACACAAATCTGCGATTGACTCGTCGAATTTATCGCCACTGGGAAATTAAAAAAAGCTATTAAACACATCAAAGAAAACTAATGGTTCGACGCATGCCCTACCGCGATGATGTGCGTAGTAAAGTAGATTGAAAATGTAAAATAGTTTCGAGACCAACAGCACTATTGAAATTAACATGCCTATGAGCCTAAGGAATGAATAAGGATTTAAGTAGGCGTAAATACCAGTCGAAGCGGGGCGACTATATGGGTTCAGCACGCATCAGAGTTAGAGAGACTCGATCAAGAGATTCTGTGAAAAATCATAAATCGTATAAAAGGTAAAGGACCGATTCACAATTGCAATCCGAATCGCTGCCCCTTGTCTATGATCCATCTTGTAGTATAATAAGGACATCAGCAAGAACGTGATGCGTACCATCGCAGAGCATGAGGAATACATGTACTGGAATACATATATATTAAGAAGTGTGCATTCAGCAGAATACACGCATATTATAGACTGCACCGAAACGCGTATCCACGCGAAACGAGTCATGTATCTCTGCACATATATGTATTCAGAACGTGCACACTACAAGGGTAGATGCCTATTGGTTTCGCTCGTGTGTATTATAAAGACAGACAAGAGGCAAGTGATATAAAATTGCTTTCAAAATGTATCCAGCTCGTTCGGGAGATGTGGATCCCAGTCATTGCAAGACCAAGAGATACGTGATATGTATAAAGGATAATCACATCGTAGGACCGGTATACGCGGGGCATGGTGGTGATCGTACAGTTGGATGTGGTATTATGGCTATCGCATTAAATAAATTTTTAGAATTATCAAATTTTTCAATTTCATCATCCGTTTTATGAGAATGCTTTCTCTTTCTGATTCAACAATTTATTCAACATATTGACTAAATATGTAAGAGCTTATATATCAAAATAGATATACTGCGCGAATGTTCTGTTCTACAACCTGGATCTGAAGGTACATATTAGACTTTTTATTACACAAGTTGTAGCATTATAATGTGTGGCCGCGTTAAATATGCATAAACAGAAAAGTTTTCAGTTGAATGCTGGTCGATAAGCGTATTCGTCAAAGAAGAAGGTTGTTGGATGTATGGTTTCCTCATACATGCATGGTGCAGCAGAGTTGCAGAGATCGTGAATAAGGGGCGAGAGGTGGTAGTTGCATGGGTAGAGAGAGAGAGCGACAGGTGCTGAATCGCCCACGGCCCACGTGCAGGGTTCTTTAGACGACCACTGCTGCTCTGCGGACCACAGAGAATGTGACGATCAATGACGATCGCGAGATGGAAGAGGACGAAAACGACTAGCCGACTTCCTTGCAGTGGTGCGGGCGCGGCGGCTGACTTTCCTCTTATATCCCTTCCTAACTATATATAGATATACTTCTCGTATATCTGCAGCTTCTCGTTGGGAGCAAACAGCAAGCACAGTGGGGTTGTAGGATGGTCCGGAGGATGAGTGACCGAGAGAGAAAGGTGGGGTTCGGCTACCCATTCGGTAGCAAATGCTGGTCGTCGCAAGGTCAAGATCAGTCGGTTAATCCCATCCAGGCATCCAGTCAGCCGAGGGCCTTGCACCTTGCACGACGAACGACGAACGACGTACGACGGACAACAGGTTCGCGAATTCGGCACGTCGTTCGCCTCAAAAGAATATCATTTTGTTTTTCAAAAATAGTTTTCACTAGACCATAATCCTTCGATTTTTCATATTCAAAAACAAGAAACTTTGACTTTAACTTCTTTAACAAGTTTTTCCGAATCAAATTAAGTTCGTACAGTGATCATTTGTAGGAGTAACTTGATGAAAGCTTCAATAAAAGTTCTTTTACTGGAACTCTTTCATTTGTATATTTTGAAAACGAGTAAAGGAGTGTGGCTCTCAAAAGTGATATACATACAGGTGAAAAGAGTATTAGGTCTTAATTTGCATAGAAATTTAAAAAAAAACCTTACGGGGAAGCCAAAAGAGAGGATACTGGCTGTACAAATCAGCAGCCTCACGAAGAGCCTCTGTTATGGAAACTTGCGTTCTGATTCCTAAAGAATTTTCACTGGTCTTTGCTAGCGATCAAGCATCCTGCAAAAAACTTTTCAAAAATGAATCTAACTCAATAGTGACTGATGTACGAATTTCGGTATGGTCTAATGTCTTCATCCCAGCGGGAACCCTTATCTATCCGTTTCAAGGTTCAATTCGGTTTGATAAGATCGACTTGTATTCCCTCCTCGATGACAACGATGTAAGTACGCATATATGTATGTATATCCACAGACAACACCAGTATTAATCTATTCAATTTATCTATAATCTCGAATTTTTACTTGTTGGTCTGCTTTTTCTAGATTAGGCGAGAATATGGATGTTATGATGAAGTATCATTTTCCAACTACAACTTAAACAAACGACAATGCAATTGGATAAGGTTTTTAAAAATTGTAAAAACCTATGATGACCAAGTTAATCTTATTGGAACAAAATCTAAAGGTATATCATCATTTTTTGCCTAAAAAAAATTTAGTATATAATTTCCATTGTACTGTAGAGAGAAAATTGAAAATTAGCATTCACTATACCATCAGCAACACCAATTTGTATTAATTTTCAAACTGTAAAATCAATGTAACTTGTCAAAAATAATTTTCATTTCTTTGTCGTTTGTTTTCCTTATTAAGGTGAACCAATTTTCGAAGTGATTAAGGATGTGCAGCTAGACACTGAGTTAGTGGCTTGGTTTCTACCTGTCAATGAACAAGATTTTGTCTTTATTTCACGCGATATGTGTTCACGGACTGCAATATATAGATGTACAATTGATTCCATTTTGGATGGTAAGTGATTCATTAAAATAAATTTTTCAACTGTCCTTATTACATCACAATTTAACATTTTAAACTAATTTTAATCTTTATATTTATACTCACCCCATTTCTCTTCTTAATTTTTTTATAGCTCATTCACTTATACCTACTATATATACATCTCTCTAGTCCCTTCTATTCTATTCCTAATCTATTCCTGTGAATCTTCTTTATCTATATCTCTGTGTCAATATAATAATTCTACGTTTCGAGTGTACCGAGTTAAGATATAGAAAAAGATAAAATCGTAGGGTTGAAAGACAACGGTAAACTTACATTGGTTTTACATTAAATTTACATCTACAGACTTTCCATCATTTTCGATCCTCCAATTTCTATTTTTTTCTTATCTTTGTCGTCCAGTAGAGTTACTGCAAACGATTCTGATAAGATCTTGATCTTATTATCTCTAAGTAGGGAATCTCGTATTTAATGTGTTCTAGTTGTTGGTTTTTTGATATGTTATTACAATAAGAAGCAGACGATTGTCTATTCAATTTAAAAAATTGTTACAAACCGACACTCCGTCTTCTCTCTTTTCATTACTACTCGACAGTCTTATACCTTTCATTTCTTCTTCTTCTTCTTCTTCTTCTTCTTCTTCTTCTTCTTCTTCTTCTTCTTCTTGTAAACTCAAAGTTCATAAGGAATACCATGCCAAGAGTATAGCTAAGAACCCATCTAGCTTCCACCATCCATTGTACTGTCCTTTATTCTTGGCGAGGGTTGCACATTTAAATCACAAGCGACCACCTTGATCTGACCGACAAAAACTCCGCCTCGTATTTGCATTTCAGATTTGTTCAGAGTGGTCTCTTATTATTTTCTTTGCGATCGCACGCGATTATTTCGCTCCGAATGTAGGAAGCCGCGGTAAGATAACCGCGTGTACAGTGTATACTATTCGTAGGGATTCTAGAGGAAATCGCAAGAATTTATAATATTAGTAAAAAAAAGAAAAACGGGGAAAAGGGAAAGATATAGAAGGACTGACATATTCATGAAACTTATAGAATCTTATCAGTGAACCAACATTGTCCGCCAACTAAATCTAAAACACCTTTCACCTTTTGCGAAAGGAATTCATAAAATTCCTTGCAAACCCGTACTATTTCTTGAAATCTTTTGAAATCCCTTAACATCTCTTAAAAAATCCCTTGAAATTTTTAGAATTTCGGTAAACTGTTAATTTACTCCTTACACTTCCTTCAAGGTGTCGTTGATGACAGGAAACGTTTTTTTTTTAATTGACTCAGAATCGCCCTTGGACCTGTCAATGGCACTGCTGTCGCAACATTCTTCATCGTCAATCAGAAATTCTTATTACGAAGTCGACGAGTATGAGTCTACGTCAGAAGAGTCATCGTCATCAACCCTTTCCTTGGTAGGAGATAATCTTGAGTGTAGCATCCTTACAACCATTAAAAGAGGAGAAAGAGTCTTACTGCCCTGTGAAGTCTGTGGCAAGTCCTTCGACCGTCCGTCGCTCTTGAAAAGACATATGAGAACGCACACAGGTACATTATACATGATTTCACGCAGGTTCCAGACTGCGGCTTAATATTTATTACCATCATACTGGTACCAATGTTACACCTTTCTCATGCTTGCAAAAGTGGTTCGCCAATCATTTTTACTGATATCGAAAAAATTTCTCATTGCCACGCTGAAACCTGATCAACAAATTTTAATTTAATACCGATTTATTATTATAATATTTATTTCATACCTTCATTACTTTATTTATTTGCATTATTTATTATTCAAATTTTATTTACATCAGCAGATTTTCATAATATGTAATTCTTTATTTGTATTTTAATTTTGTATCGTGTAAGATTTTAATTAATGAAATAATTAAACTTTAAATCAAAGCAATCTAATTTATATAAACAATTTATATTTTTTCATAGTTAAATTGAATTCGATCCTTTATATAAATTGGCGGACCACTTTTTCACGTATAATGTATCATATTCCGAGAAACTATTCTCCTGCTTAGTTTTTCTCTGCTTCATACTCGAATAGTCTAAAAAGCCTCTTGCAAATATTATGGTTCAATTACAAGCAAAACCAATTGACACTAAAGTATTTTGAGAAAAATTGAGTTTTTCTTTGGAAAAAAAATTATACTCCTCGGTACTGCAACTTGATCTAATCCATGTCTGAATGTGAAAAAGTAGCAAGGGGATTACACTGAATGGATAAGGATTGCACTGCCTTATAGTGCACGAAACTGAATTTTGCTTAGAGTTAATATACAAAACACACGTGAATATATAAATTGGTACACAAATTACACATAATGAAGAACTGACAATAATTTAAGTGACATTAAATTCAAGGGGAGAAACCGCATGTTTGTATGGTGTGTAACAAGGGTTTCTCAACATCCAGCTCGCTAAATACACATAAGCGAATACACAGCGGAGAAAAACCTCATCAGTGCCTAGTTTGCGGTAAGAAGTTCACGGCATCCTCGAATCTTTACTATCATCGTATGACACATATCAAGGTAAGATCTTAAAATGTTTTTGCTTCCTATGAATGATAAAATACCTATTAGGATTTTCATACTTTTATCGTAATTGCGAGTAAGGATATTAGCCGGGTGACTAATAAAAGTACATATATATGTTAACTGGTCGGTTTAAAATGCGGCAAACTGCTTAATTGATCCGCATTGAAGGATCATGTACGCATACGTATCATCATATTATAGTAAGTACCTAAATATATTATTAAATATAGAGTAAATTGAATAAAGCGTTAGTTTAATCCCTATACTGCTGGAAATAGCAGGAGTATCCCAGCATCCTGTATAATTGAGTATGAAGAATGAAGTATATGTATATGTGATGATGCAGTTTAAAACAAGACGCAGCTGTTCCTAGCTGTAGAGTGAATAATTCGGCCGGTGTGTATCGAATAAAAAGCAATATAAAATAGTTTGACAGTTTGCTGTTATTTGAACGTTCAAATATCTAGTACGTAATTTGTTGCATGTATTATACAAAGTGCATGCGTTATAGTTTCTCTCCGTGTACTGTGATCAATTGATCACAGAGTTGGAATGAGATTGACGCGCGGATACACATAATACGAGAGATAATAAGCTATAGGATAAATGATCCATATCCCTTTCTATCACCGCGCGGAGAATCAAAATCATTATTCTAAAAGATAAGATTTCTATACCCTGTCCACATAGCACAATAAATTGTAGGAAATTTGCTTACAGCTTATATAGGGTGCGAGGTATGGAAATTTGCATCGGCATGTAAGCAAACTTGCTTCAAATTAAAACTATGTATCTGGGGACGTTATTATTGTCAGCATCAGCGATATACAAGAAAGTCCTGAAAAGGAGCGCAAGTATAATATTCAAACAGTAATAGATATGTAATTGAAAAAAGAAAAGAAAAGAAAAAAAAAGAAAAGAAAAAAAAGAAAAAAAAAGAGTGCTTGATTTTCCAATCGACGAGACTTCTTCTTCATATCAATATATACACAGTTAGCTTCAGTTTTTATATAATAGAAATAAACATATTAAGGGAGTCTATATATGTATACGTATACGTGAAGCATATTATATATCCGACATTGCGTCTATCAGATCAATATACATATATATTATACCATCCTGAGAATCTCAAGTTTATTGCGTAGGTATACGATTATAGGTACGGGTTTCATCGCGGTTTTCGTTTTGTCTCTTTTCTCCTGTTTCTGCGTAAGCCTGGTAGAACTGGAGTAGAAATAATAAATGGCAAAGAGGGATGCAGTGTTTTTATTTATTGGAACGGAAACCGTATGAGTTTCTCTAATCCCTCGAAGTAATGATATCTCTGGAGCCATATAGGTTGGCTGCCATCAGCTACTGTAATTGGCCCATTACTTGCTGCCGCTTGGAATGCAATCCAATTAGAAAGACAGAGACTGTATGTACCCTGAGGCTCCTCTTCGCTTATATACTGCCGCAAAACGTCTTCTGCTCTTCCATGCACCCATCCCATACGTTTAAGTTTCACATGTATGTATGTATATGCGTATCAACATTGACGGAAAAAAATTGCAGATTTTGGACACCCTTTAAAAGCGCGCACATCTCATCATTTTTTTCAATAATTCGCAGAGCCTGTCAAATTTGAAAGACATGAAATTTTTATTAATAATCCTGGAAAACCGGGAATTGTGTGAAATTTATAAGCATTTTCGTAGGATTTGAAGAATTTACTTCTTAAAAAGTTCCTTCTTTTTTAAATAAATAGGAGAAAGATCAATGAAACTAAGAAAAATATGTATGAAGTATTTCTGTGACTAGTTTTATCTTTTATACTCGATTCTGCCCTGCTATATATATATTGTGTGTCCCCTATCGACAGGTGCCATCTACAATTATATATATATATATATATAAATGTGCATACAAATTGCACATACACGCAACATTTAATACTTTTGCAGACGTTTACGACCAATACGCTACACTAACGTTGCAACTGGTATAATACACAACACTGCTCACACCGGTTTTAGTTTAGCGTGATTATTTGTAATAAGCACTCACAGAGAGCAATGAATAATAATCTCTTTTACGCTAACAGAAAATAACGATTTTCACGAAATACGCTTAATAATTAAAAATTGATCTAATTTCAAATGATGATATCTCACAGGAAAAGCCGCACAAGTGTTCACAGTGTTCCAAGTCCTTTCCAACCCCCGGCGATCTCAAAAGTCACATGTACGTACACAACGGATTATGGCCATTCAGATGTCACATTTGCAGTCGAGGATTTAGCAAACCAACCAATCTTAAAAATCATATGCTTCTACATTTGGGCAGATGTTCGAATAAGAAATTTATTAAGTCTTTGCCAGATTTGTAATAACGATTTTTATTAAAAAGTAGGATTTGCACTTATCATTTTATTAAATCAAAATCAAATTAATTAATTTCTATTATGTACTATATATTGGTGCAATAAAATCGTATCTAGTTATATGTATTGTATGCGGTATCTCTGTATCGGGTAGTTTCTTCATACTGAAATTACAGTACGACTATTTCAATTTTTTGGTACGATATACTTATCACACTGCGTACTTACTCATTAAATATCAATTATTCCATATTTTTGTACAAGTACATAACACAAATATATTATATGTATATTTTAAGTATATTTGCACATGTGATTAATCTACAGAAAACACTTCAGTTGAAATGAAAGATTAATTTATTTATATTATTCTAAAAGATACATAGTAATAATATTAATAAACAATAGTACACATTTGAATCAATAATAATTACATTTCAAATTAAAATTACAATATCAGGTTTTTGATTTGAAAATAAATTTTTATCTATATACTTTATATGTAAACTGAGTATCTCACATATCAATCTGAATTCTTTTCGCTATAGCCTATTAGAATTGAATGAAAAACTATTTTCTCTCAAACTTTTCTTCTACATATATAATTTTTCTATCATGATAATTGTTAAAATATGCATCTAGTTTATTATGTTAGTAGAGACTATAGTATGTACTTACAACATAATATTGTTATTGAAAAATAGTGTTTGTGTGCCTATTGACATAATTTTTTGTCTACCCAAATTTCAGGGTATGAAATATTATAGATATTATCCAACGATTTTTAAGTGTGCGGTCAAAGATATATACTTATACATATAATTATTCCAACATAAAAAAAAGTAGTTATAATACATCCAACTTTTTTAAATTTGTATAACTTTAGAAACGAGATGCTTTTAATTTAATTATATATACATATAAGTAGCCACTTAATTATTTCACAGTATGTATCATATGAATCGAAGTCTTATTAAAAATAGATATAATGTAAATTCAGTTCCATACAATTTATGTAGAAGGATCAATATTATGTGCATAACAATAACTGCAAAAAAAATTTTTCGTGCTTTGGAAAATTCACATTAATTAGATTTCATTTTAGCTAAAGCAGTAATATACTAAATATATCTTTATTGGCTGCATAAGTTTTAAACTAAAATTCAATACTGTACGTCTATCACAGATTATACGGGATTACCAGACAAGTCTCGTAAGTTCATTTTATTCCACTCGCATATACTGTCTTCAAACAGGTAAGACGACAAAACTTGCCTGTTCTCAACGAGTCTCTGATTAATTATACCAAAATTATTTACCTGGTACTAGTGGCTTTGAAATTCTTGTATTAGTTTTAAAAGGATCATTATACGTACAAACATACATAAATTCGCTATTCATTGCAAACAGAGATCGATTTTTAATCGTAAAATTCTGGAATTCGACGATCCGCTGCACTGTTAATATCTAATCATTATTTATATATAAGTTCTTTACAATCGACGACCAATATGTTCCTTTATATTGATGCATAATTGATAATAATCTTAAAATATTATTTTCTTATGTTATCGTATTGCAGAGTTCGTAAATCATTATTAATCGATTTAAAATAAATACCATATTTAGACCTTATTTATATTATTATTAAACAAACGAACAGACTACTGCGATTCTGCGATGTTCATATGAGAAGAAAGAGGGAGAGATAAAAAGAGAGGGAGATGGAGAGAGAAGGCGAGAGAGATGATGAATGACTGTAAAAGTTGTAAATATTCTATTAAACGGAACACAATTTGGAGATGTTTAGATTGCCCATTCCTATACACTTTTTTCTCTCAATGAATGCGTTTACTACTTAGCCTTATTATCATTTTCATCGTCATCGTCAAGCATAGATCCGCCGCTACTTAAGCCGGATTTAGCATCTGGAGGAACTTGTCTTCGAAAGCATTCGCTCAGGAAATTCGCCATAGACTCATAAAGGTGTTTCTTAAAAGAAGACAAGTGGTGCCCACAATCTGGATACACCTAAACAGACAATTTTATGTTTTAGGCTTAGAAAAACCTTATGTATAATATAAAACATAATGCTACGGAAATCGTTCTATAAATTATAAATTGGGAACTGTTTCTGCAAAAATAGAGAGCCACCACCACCACCACCACCACCACCACCAAGCTTTCTACAACTTCAGACCCGCTTTTCAACCCCTACTACTTTGTCCTCAGAAACACGGCATTTTTATACACCATCTTACCATCGTGAACGAGTTACCATCTGGTAACCCGCCGGCTTTTTCATCCTCATCCTGATGAGGATCTCTCTTATTCCTTCCTACGCGATTTACTCAAACCTTCTCCCTTCCTCCATATTGTATACTCCCAGCATTAGTTTCCTCTTTTTAATTTATCTGACAGTCTATACATCTTATATATTTATCAGCCAACCTAGTCTACTCTAATAACTCCTCAAATATATTGACTGTAGATTATAAAGGATGGATACGATTTTTATTGTTCACTCTTCGGGATTTTTATATTAATATATGACATCACATGTATTTAACAACATGTACCTGTTGCTGAAACAAGATATCCTTTTTGGCTAGGTGTCGAGCAAGAGCCATAGAATGCTGAAACTGAACATTGTTGTCAGCTGTTCCATGAACTAGATAAAACATCTTTTTCTGTTTTTTTTTCCTCTGCTTTTCAGAATCTCTCTTATTCTCTGACTGCTTTTCACTTAATGAGTTAAATTTATTACAGAGATTAGCATCTTGATATCCTTTGAAACTAACATCTGATTTGTTCAAAAGACCCAAGTATCTCTCTGTATAAACGGAATCTATAAATATAGAAAATGTAAATATTTTAATAATTATGATTTATGAGATTTCATAAAAATTCATAGATTACGGTATAAAGAAGTTATATAGATTTAACTCACTGTACAACTCCCAATTGACAATAGGAGCAACGCTAATTCCACAGTTAAAAACATCTTGGTCAGGGTAGGCTAAAGCATGTGCAGCTACAAAACCACCATAACTCCATCCCCAAATGGCTACTCGCCTCTTGTCTACGAAATGTAACGAGTCTCGTAGGTATCTGCCGTGAATATGATTTTCAGTAAGCTGATATTAAGTACAAGTTATACAAGTAATCATATATGTACGCATGTATATGTATTCATTACATTGGCAATTAATAAATTAAATTTCATACTCTGTAACTTCCAATTGATCAGCAATTTCTACTGTGCCCAGTCGGTGATAAACTTCGTGCATCAATTGATAGCCCTGACCACCGCTGCCTCTGCCATCAATTTCTACGACTATCATATTTCTCTCACTTGCCAAGACTGTTCCCCAATCAATTTTGAACATGTCGCTCACTGACTGCGAACCGGGTGCACCATTTCTATTTTCACAAAACCAATAGCAATAAAATTACAAGATGCACACTTGAAATGTAGAAATATATACATGAACCGCATAAACAATTATCATAAAGTGAATATGCCAACGGATTCAACATCATTTCATATTATTTTGTTAAAACTCCGATTGATCCAGAATCCACATATTCATCTTATTTTTAATTCAGAATCTATCTCATATCGAAAAGACGTGGGAGCATTTACATAGGTTGCCACTTGAGGTGCCTTCGCATGCAGACATTACATTTCGAATAACAGGTTTAAAATCATGCATCACAACTACATGTTCACACTGCCGTATCTTTATACGTACACTTGAACAACCATTGGGTAACGAGTGATTTCTTCGTCTCTCAGCCCTGGCGGCAGATGCAGCCTCACTTGAGCATCATAGCCGCCACTTATCTGAACGGGAAATGTTTTGATTTGTGGAAGAGCTACTTCAGCTACTCTTTCCTGTAAAGGAATTTAAGATAGAAGAAGAAAAAAAAACAAGAGAAAATGAAGGATCACGGAGAAAAACGATCATTGTTTACTTTTTTTTAAAAATGAGATAAGAGTTTTATCTTACAGTTTATTACTGATAGATTTAAAACGTAATTCGTATATGGGAAGTTTTTCATCAAAGTTTCACTAAAAATAAAGGTGACAACAAATATCGGGTGTCGGGGAAGAACGATCAGTGTACTACATCTGAGTACGTGTATTGAGGACCATCAGAGTTCAAGCTGGAGCTCTATAGCTCCGGCGCGAGTTCCGTGCACTTTATTTAATTAAACCAGGTTTAAAAATTTACTCATATGGTAAGTAACACATGCCCTTAATATTAATAGAAAAATCAGAAATTGTTCATTTTTTCTATTTGGTATTATTAAATAAAGAGTTGAAAAACAAAAATATATTATTCATTACCTTGTTTTATATTTGTGACTCGCTGTGTAAAGGATCGAAACTTTTAATTAATCGTTATTGTGGATAATTTACAAAAGTGGATAACGTTCGTTTTTATCCATGAGCCTGCAAAATTTCAACGTAGAAAATTAACATATAAGTTCTATACTCACATGAATTATTGAATTATTTTGAAGCAATGAAATGAAGCGTGGCGCTGGCATTTCAGTTTTATACAAAGAAACCGAAGGGATGCCAGGTCCTCGACATTCTAGCACAAAGTATTCATAATTCGGCGAAAATATAGCGCTGTGATATTGACAGGTTACGGGAACTTCTGTAAGAATTTGTGTCCACATTGATGTGGAAAAAATATTTCATTAGGGATCAGTGAACAGAATTTTAATATTATGAATAATCTATATACATATCCGAATTACCACTTTCAAAATAGTACATATTTAAATTGACACTTTCAAAATTCCTAAACTGAAAAAATTTCCTTTGAATTTTGCATAGAATCTAAACTTACTAATAAATCTCCCTACTACTTTGAATGCCAAACCAACATGTGTGTGGCCCTTAGTGTGCTGGCCATTCCAAAAGAGAGTATGGGTTTCGTGTCTTTTTGGCCTGTATGTATAAGTAAGGGAATTTATTAATATAAGTTTTAGATTCCGTGCAGAATTAAAAAGAAATTTTTTTCATTATTCATTTCTTATTGCATAAACTTTACACTAAATTTTTGCAAAAAAAAAAAAAAATAAAAATAAACGGATTTTCTCGTGTGTGTGGAGGATAATGCTATATGTATATGATAAAATATTTTTTTCGACTTTGTTTTTACACCCATCAAGAAAAGTATGATATATTTACATATATCATACACATAAATATCGGTGAATGTAAATAAGATGGTCAGAAAACATTAGCTAACCTAAATCTAAATTAATATTTTTAAAACGGAAGATAAAATATAACAATATAATTAGACAACATTCAACATTCAAAGTAAATTAAAACAATAGAATTTCACTAAATTGTGCATTCTCCAATCTACAAGTAAATTAATTAATTAACAAGGGCGGATCCAGAAATTGATTTTTTTATGGAGAGAGGGCATAAGTTAAAATTGCAATTCAAGAATCTTCGGGGTGGGGGGGGGGGGAATCAACCATATCGCCCCACCGTGGATTCGCGCCTGATGTTAAATAATTAATTCCATTCATGCAAATTAAAACAAGTGAGCGGTTATATAATTTTTTGATATTCACAAAATATATTTCCTTACCATTTCTTTGAATTTAATAATAATAATAATAATAATAATTACATGAAAACATTTACCTATACGATTTACACTATATAATTGAACAATTTGTAAATGAAGGAAAATATCTTCTTTTGATGCATCAATAGAGAACTTACCCTATAATGTAAATATGTATACTAATAATAAAAAAATAATGTATTTTTAGAATATTTTTGGAAAAAGATAATCAGCATATTCTGTAGATGAGAAGTTTTAGTAAATAAGTTTACGTTTGATAATATACAATTAAGACCCGATTATTATAGTATATTATATTCTGCTCGCCTTATAAGGGAAAGCAACTCACTTCTTTCATCGATTATTTTTCGGAATCAATCATCTCTTCCACGGTCACCAAAAATGCGGAAATGTCTTGAAAATCGACAGTGGGCCCTTTTAATACGGATACACACATATATTTTTCCCATGAGTTATTAAATCACCTTAATTTACAGTCAAAATCACACACATACACACATACACACGCGCGTGTACGCGCAATACCTATCTACGTAAACAATATATATATA
>UCOH01000326.1:0-10803 GCA_900474275.1 Synergus japonicus
ATATATATATATATATATATATATATAAAAACGTATATATCCGAAGCAATTGATAATGCAATATCACAGCGAAGAGCCGCTGTAGAAGAAAAGAGGTTCGTGATTCGAGTTTTCTAACAGAGGGTGACACAAGTAATAGGGCGTTATCGTGTTTCAAGCTGACGTTAAAACGACGGTAAACGAGATTGGCGAACAGTTCGCGATTTGGCTTCACTTCCAAACAAACAGGAGATTGAATTTAGATATAATAAGCTGAGAATATCGCAGAACTGATAAGGACCCACGAAAAGATCAACTCAAATTATTATCTGAGATAAAGGGAAGAATTTCCATATAATAATAAAAAAATGCATAAAGACTTAATCTGATTATATTAATTTATAAAAATTGTACAGTTTAGTAGAGAAGATAAATGGGAAAAGGTTTCAATTATTCATTAAAGTAAAACTTTGGAACAATTTCATTAAATTTAATCGACCGGCCAAACTGGTTTTGGATTTCGTGCGCTCACTCCATGTCAAACGGAATGAGAAAAAACTGCAAAATGATTGCAATTGCTCCCGATTATCCGCATTATGGGTTATCCATTTCTTCGGCCACGATACCTGCGTTTTTTATCTTTTCTCTTTTATGCCTGTGTGCACATATATATGGTACATATGTATATACATATATATCTTTCGTCCAGGTTTATCCCATCGGATTGCCGACTGATCGGTATCTCTAGATCCAGCATTCGCTTTGACCGTAGGCAATTAAGGAATCGCAATAGTGGAAATATAGGAGAGTGAAAGAAAATGATTTCAGCGTTCCGTTAACGAACTTCAATGTAGGAGAACATGGGCAGATAGACAGATAGATTAGAAGAGATAGATGAAGATATAGATATACTAGAATGAAATACTCACAATGGGTATTTAAAAAATATAATAAAAAAGCGTAATGCAATTTTGACAAGCGAGTCTGCTTTCTTCACGGTTGTCAAGAATTTTAGCCAGATATTCACATCTAAATTCTCGTAATAACGGTATTTTAATAATTTTCTCACAAATGCTGCATATTATTTACAAAAATAAAGTTACAAATTTCCAATTTATGTAATAGTTTTACACTTCATAAAATCAGGAACGTAAATCTCTAGAAAATCCAGTTAATTAAACTATGGTAAATTGCAAAAGGTAGCTTTCCCAGGAAAATAAAGTCTAAACATAAATTATTTAATAAATATTAATTTTTATTTTTTAGATGTATATTTGATTCTTAGATAAGGTACTTATCGGTACGGGTACAAAATCAATTTGAAAGAAGAGTCGAGACTAAGCTCTTAGCACGAATTAACCATTAGAGGTACCCTAGGAACTCGAATATATCGGATCATTTGTAACTCAGCAACGCTCGATAAATCTCCATCTTTTATTACTATAAATTCCCAGGGATGTGAATTTTTGTTCCTCTGAAGTCGACCGGTCAGGCGGAGAGCAATAAATGTTATATAGGTATATAAACCGCAATAAGCTGTATCCGCGTGACTCTGCTGTATATAATCACAATTAGCGTCCTATTAGGCACCGAATGAGGCTCTTTATTTATGTCTTGTATTAACATACCTATGTACCTCACTGTAAACTTATATCGTTTCCATCATCCTTCAAAATCCTCGTCTCTTTTCCCATCCCTTTTTGAGGTCGATCGTAGCTTTTAATGTCACTTCAAAGTTTATTATCAGTCAGCACGTAATATCTGCTGCTTCGATTTTACGACTTTGACGATTACTCTCATCAAATCCTATAGATGTCATCCGATACTCTATCAAATTTAACTATTTGTCTGAAGGTACTAAGTATTACATTTTATGTCACTATTTGAATTCTTTTCAACATTAAAATTTAAATATTACCAGCATCTATGATCCGCGCGATTAAATTCTCATTTTTTTCATTACTTTTGCTAAAATTATGCTGAGGACTCTAAAAAGTTGTAATTACTTGTCTCAGGAAACTCAACAAGTTTCATCCAATTTCTTAAAATATCTTTAAAATTACTTAAAATCTTATTAAAATTTTTTAAATTCCTGAAAATCCAATATGAAATTTCTTTAAATCCCTTTAAGGGAATTTGAAAAATTTTTTTTTAAATGTCAATATTCAGGACCAGACAAACGTACCTTAAGGCTTTAGCTTCAAAAATAGAATTTTTTAATGTGGTATCTCAATAAATGTAGATGTAGCGTTACAGAGAAAAAAATGTCGGTAAGGTAGGGATCGGGTAAGTAATACATCCCCTTAAGATCCTTCAAAATATGGTGAAATTCCTTTAAACTTTGTAAAATTACTTGATATTTCTTGATATTTTTAAAAATGATTTAAAATTACTCAAAAGCTCTTAAAATTGCTGAAAATCAACTTAAATTTTGTCAAATTTCATGAAATATCATGAAATATCTTAAAATTCCTAACAATCAAATGAAATCTCGTAAAATTTCTTGAAATTACTTAAAATTTCATGCAATTTTGTTAAATCTCTGAAAAGTCTTTAAAATTACTTAATATTCCAAAAAATTTCTTACAATCCCTTTAACATCCTTCAAAATATGGTGAATTTCTTTTAAACTTTGTAAAATTACTTGATATTTGTTGATATTTCCTAAAATTATTTAAAAATACTCAAAAGCTCTTCAAATTGCTAAAAATCAACTTAAATTTCAAAAAATTCCATGAAATATCATAAAATATCTTAAAATTCCTGACAATCCAATGAAATCTCGTAAAATCTCTTGAAATTCCTTAAAATTTCATGCAATTTTGTTAAATCTCTGAAAAGTCTTTAAAATTACTTAATATGCCAAAAAATTTCTTACGATCCCTTTAACATCCTTCAAAATATGGTGAAATTCCTTTAAACTTTGTAAAATTACTCTCTAAATTCGAAACTGTAAAAACTCACTGTTTCACAGTAAAATTTAGAGAGTACTATTACGAAATAGTGTAAGATCACTCTAATATCTCTTAAATTCCTTAATATTATTCAAAATTCCATAAAATCTCTTAAAATACCGAAAAATCCTATAAAATTTCATTAAATTCCTGGAAACCCCTAATAGACATCAAGCAATTAAACAAACCCCGAATTCTGATTCAGAAACCCCAAAAAAACTATATCTATTTTTTTTAAATTTCTTTATCAGCTTGTTTTCAATTTGACCTTCAAATGACCTTGAACCTAATGTGATAGAGTTTAACAGATCAAAAATAAATTTGACCAAAAATCGCCCAAATTGACTCTCCTGCGTTCATAAAATTCTTTGAAATCCTTTAACATCTCTAAAATAATCTGCAGATAGTTTTCAAATTCGACAAATTCATACAAATGGCCTGATTTCCAAAAAAACCAGTCAGGTTTTCTCAAAAATGTTTTCGATATTTTCGAGATATGTATAGAGTAACCGCTTTTTTTAGATAGGATTTTAATTCAGATATGCAGATTAAAGAATTGCATCGTAGAATTTAGTGCAGATTTCTGCAGAATGACGAATTCGATCTTCACTTTCTCGTGGCACTTTCACGCAGAGGCTATTGAGAATAAATTGAAACAAATGAAAATCGTTAACCAATAATTGTTCGGCACGTGAAGGTGCACGTGTAGTGAGTTCTTTGAATTGCGATGGCAAGGCTCCGAGGTCAGGGTCTTGCCACAATATCGTGAGGACCCCAGCGGGATGTCCGTGCTTTCCTCTGTATTAATAACATGGTCCGGCCACTGCCAGCTATACATTTGGAAAAATAATAATCATAATCGTGCGTAATATGTTTTGAACTCACGATTCGCGTATATTCGTCTCGGGTGAACAAATTATACATATACGGTAAAAACGAAACCCTGACTACAGAGTAAAAAAAATCTACTCCAGTATTGACCGTGGAAATTACTTTAAGGCCATTCCTACACCTTTGCTACCGCTCCACGTCACACTGCTTTTATTTTCTCCTTGTCTTGTTGCTCCGACTGCCCAACGTGCAACTTTAATTTAGACTCTTAACTCCAACTGCGGACAGGTGAAGATCCCAAGTCCTTTGGAAAATGAAACTGAAATTGAGGCTAGTAGTTCGCGTTTTCATTCAAATTAAAAATAAATGTCATCATGAAGATTACTATCCTACTTGGCTATTTTCACATTTCCACTTCTCATCTCAAACTTTGTTTATTTTTTTGATTTAAAACACCATTTCTCTTATTTTACAAATTTTAAATAGCATGTCTTTTCCACTTTCACATCGTCTGACTCTATCCTGTTATCTACTACTAATTTTCGTCCCCATCCCGACTACTCTTTTGCGATCGCAATCATTTCTTAAATACACTGTTAGAAATATATTGAAAATTCATTTTTCATTTACTGTGATTGAAAATTCAACTACTTTTGAATAAATATTCAGTCAGCTACGGTAATTGTAAAAAACTTCAACTAAAGTAATTGAAGTTTTTTTTACAGTGTATTTAACAACAGTTTATTTGTTACACAAATTTCTTCTGGTAAGTGAAATGGTAATTATCCTACAGTTAAATTCCGATTTTCAATAATTCATTTGGAATAATAGAATGAGTTATCCGGGTAACTATGTGTGACGCAGCCACGTGACATCCATCCCGGAAATCTCGACAGTTGGCTAACTGCGCTCCTATGTGACTTGAGATGCGAGGCCTTTTGTTATGTATTTATGTGCATATTCGCCTATTTGTCGAGAAATTCCACTGCCGTGTCGGGTCTGGGTTGCTCACGACTCGATCCGACGTTCGTTACATGCATGGTCGTGAGCATCGACCCCGTATAGCGCATTCTGTGACGTGACTCTCTCATGTTCGCAGAGCTTTAACTATTTTTAATCGAATCACGGAATTTCTCGAGTGCTACGAGCCGCCTTTCCGAAGGGCATGTAAGTTGAAGCGGGCGAGGCGTCGTTTCAAAGAGGAAAGACAACGACTTTCCGGAAAAACGTCGACGATGTTTCGCCGTGATCGAAAGGTTTCGATTTCGCATCTATTCACAGAATCTAATAATGAATTCCTTTGTCATTCGCTTCTTCCTTCCGTAACCAGGAATTAGAAAAGCTTCAATCATTACAAATGATAAACTTGTAAATGATAAAATCAGTGCTCTCAAAAAATCGAGTATATGCATGCACGTGCAACTTTTGATGCAAAGAAAATAATTTAAGGTAAGGTGAAACGGATGATTCTAATTGTAAGTTATACGCAAGTTACTCTTGTGTCACGAAGTCTAGCAAACAACATTACCAGGTGCTCTTAATGCGGGAAAATTTCTTTGCAAAATGCACTTCCCTGTAGCAGAAAGTAATCGCTCCCTAGATTTATTGATTACAAATTGCACGGCGATCAATCGCTAATAGTACTGCGAGTTCAGCAGGAGATGTATTTACGGTTCTGCAAAATACGGCCTTATTAAATTTATTACCGCCTCCACGAGTTTCGATCAGACGTGCGTGTAAATGTATTGTTAGCGCAGCTCCATGAAGCATTTCACCCCTACTAATACATGTGCGTATTAACAGCTCCTTTCAAGTGAACTTTCACCAAAGCTATAAGAGAGAATGTACGTATATTTTATTTAATACGATTTAATTGCTGGGAAACACAACGCACAAGAAACAATACGCACAAGGAACAAAACGCTCATAACGCAATAACATTTAAATAATATTCATGATAATTTTGCACATAACATAATTGCAATTGAGAGTGTCATTGTTGCAGCCAAGAAGCTCACATGGGAGCTCTTTATTCGTTTCTACCACTGGTTCTTCCTTTCCCTCGATGTCTGTCTTTTCTTCTTACTTATTTATTTGTTCTTGTTTCGCACTGTCGCCTCGATTCGCCTACTCTTTGTTCTCTTTGCTTGTGATTTCGACCTGACTTTGACGTCGCCCAGGAGCCGCCGATTTCCGGCAATTGGCCGCCGTGCCGTGCCAAGGTGCAGTCTCCGAGGAGTCGACTCTGCCTTCTTCCTTTCTGCTGCTCCCTTTTTCCTCCTCGCCAGTCTTTTTTCCTTCCTCCTTTCTTCTTTCTTCTCTTCATATATATCTACTTATACTCACTATTGCAGCTGTAAGAATAAAAATCAAGCATTCCTATTTCATAAGCTACTATTTGCATTCAATATATATCGAGACTGAACACTTTTTCTCTACCCTTTCCCATGTTTTAGGCGAGTGCTCAGAATTCAGAAACCGTAGTTCTGAAATGTCTTATACATATCCTCATGACAATTCAATATTTCAACTTGTATTTGCCTATTCTATGAAGAGGTAATAACTTCTGGTTGTAACTATGAACCTTTTTAATTGTATGATCATTTTTGTTCCACGTAACAAGTACTTATCTCTACTTGAATGTCTTCTTGAGATTTTGACGTTCCATTCTAGAAGGCTGTCTGTGAAGCCCTTTGATCACTTTAAAGCTGAGAACATTCTTAAAACAATACCTTTTTGAGTTTAGAGTACGTCACCTATTCTTTCGAGAAACCCCCATCCCCCACCCCCATATCACGTGCAAAGTAAGGACATGCTTTTGTATATCACCCTTCATTGTTCACTTTAAAAAGTTCAGTTTGCTAAAATCTAGACAATATGAAAAGACTGAGAATAATTTTCCTGAATAAATTTTCATTGATGCAATACAGTCTTCCACTTAAATTAGCTTTCAACACACTGGACGAATAATTAAACGTGGAAACAAATTTGTAACTTCACGGATTGTTCACCACTTGTCATTAGGTATTTATTCCGGAAACGAACTTTCGAACCACAAATGAAAAACAATATTCAAACCTACTCTGGTTTAGGAATTGATTGTTTCGATAATCCCTATTTCAATTCAAGTTCGTAAGCGTACCTCAAATTGAATTCAAATTGTTTATAAAACCACATACTAATTCCGTCAGAATAGAAACTTTGGTTCTGCTGATTGGTGTTAAAATACTCTGCTGTTAATCAAGAATAACATTCAAACTCGAGTATGAATTTATATGATTTCAATTTCGAAATATTATTTCAGAAATGGTTAAAATAGCCACAGTCAATCATCTTTTATCGCCTTTAGCATTCTTTTCATTTTCTGGAACAACGAGAGAATCGCGAAAGAATAATACAAGAATGAAAGCATATCAAGTTTACTATCCTGTTTTGGTGTGATCGTAACTCCAGTTCAATTGTGAATTTCCAGAAACGTTTTATGCATTCTTCAAGAGCTATAGGATAAAGTCTGGAGTATGAGAAAATTTGCATATCTTTCTCCAATGTATGCATAAAAATTTACTTAATTCAAAAACGATGGCAGGCAGCAACTTCGTTAAAGCTCTTGCTTTATAAAGTGAGAAAAGTATAACGTCAGCCTCGAGGAAAAGTGATTTTCAAAAGACTCTGGGAAGAATTTGAGGCACTTGAGGGAAAATGATCGATAGCAGTTTGTTCGCCATGTATGACATCAAATAAAGAAGACATGCATGCAGAAGAGATTCTTGATAATGACTCATATACATATACGAGCAATAGAAGAAGTAATCAATAAAAGGATGCAGCATTGCAACATATAAGCGCAGTGGCATTCAACACTCTTACTGAATAAACGATGACCTTGAAGGTTTAATGGCGAATAATCTCACGGCTCTTTTGAGCTGTCGCTGTCCTCGTGGCCAGTTACTTGTGGACGGAGTGAACATAATTCAACTACGAGGACAGGGAGGAAAGAGCTCCTTCAACACTCTACAAAGCACCATTGTGCTGGCGTCTAGGATTGTCTTGGTGACTATTTTTTTCAGCCGGTCGTGTACTTCTCGTATAAATTAGCGCATTGTCCGGCAAGTGGAAAGACAATTTTCGTGGCACGCACTGCCAGCACCTGTTACCTTTTTTAGAAACACGAGTTCCTTAACACCAAAGGGAGACAGAGAGTATGCATTGTCGTGACTTAATCCGGAGCCACAGGGTCTTTGCTACACAATGGCGGCCACCCAGCTTCCGTTCTAGTTAGTGCGTAGAACCAGTAAACAGAATGACAGTCTTACTTTTACTTTTACTTTTACTTTTACCTTATACTTCACATTTGTACTTGTTACTTGATTCTCCCTACATGTTTACCAGAAACTGGTAAACAGAAACTGGTAAACAAGCAACTTTGAAAATTTACTGTCTCCAAACGTACATATAAAAAAAATGAAGACTGTCAGTGATTACGAGTAAGATTTTGTTGTACATCATAAACTTTTTGAAACCTCGGTCGAAAAAATAAGAAAATCCGCAAGGCCTGAAGGTACGGAGAACTTTTAAAGCTTTTACCAATTTTCAAGAATAGGAAAAGTGCTATAACATTGTGTTGTGGAGAAAAACTTTTACAGCATCTCTCGTGAAGAGATTAAACCAGTAAAATGAAAGAGCCCATATCCAAATACATGTATAAACATGCTGACCTGGTTTGGTTATGCTAAAATCTTCGCTTAATAGCAAAATTAATTTTTCTTGCAACATGTTGCTGGGTCGGACCAGTTGAGTCGGTAATTTCTAGATGATTTATTGTAATTCAAGAAGGAGCGGCTTAGGTACTACGTATAGCCGTAATTGAGATAAATATATCCTTATCTAAAGAAAATACTCTTAATACATAACGTTCTTGTTGAAATTGTTGAAATAGCTTTCAAACAGATTTGCATACAACAATATAACTGATCGTTGTCAGTTGAAATCGATCTGTGTTCGCACATCCTAAACCACGAATTAGTTTCGCAAACGATAACAACCATCAAGGCGAAACAGGAAAATAACGTGAAACAGTAAATGCTAACAATGTCACATGCGCGAAAAAGATATATACATGCCTAAAATGGCCATTGGAAACACCCAACGCGTAAAGTCACCATCACAGAGGTGCAATGAAATTCCGACAATTCCGGTTCAGACCAGCATACTCAACAATAACAGATTTGCAGCTGAGCAATGTGCAATATTTTCAGAAATGACTACAATTTTCATAAATGTCGAAAGCATTCAACACTTACGAATTTCAAAAATAATATATGAAAGCATGCATTTCAACGTGAACAATATTTCGAATTTACACATCCATAAAAATTAAAATTGACGAAAATGTGACCTTTTTTACCTGCACATTGCTAATGATGTAAATTACTGTAGACATTTATGGGAGAGCTATTTGTAAAACAAATTGGAGACCATTTACTCTTCTCCATACTCTTATCAATACAAAAATACCTTTCGCATTCGTAAATACTTTTACAAAACAACACACTGTGATTTATGTTCACAAAATCTATTTTAATGTATAATCTGCTGCATTATGTGATTGAAAATCGAGGAACTTTGCAACTGTTTTAGTAAAGATTTAAGGAACCCTCGAAGTTTCCTTAAAGCTCTGATTGCCGCTTTTTCAATAAAGGTCTTACGAAAAGGGTCGAGTTCTTGGCACGTTCTGATAATGCAAATGAGTCGAAGGATTAAAAACTCTTTTGTCTGCGATTCTTATTACAGATTCAGTAGAATTGTAATACTAACTACCTTTCCACTTAAACTTTTCTTTAAGTGAAATGACAATGACTGGGGTGTCATTGTCATTTGGTATTGATTGGGTGATTGAGGTAATTAAATTCAAGATTTACGATTATTTCGAGTGATGTAGTGTGTAGATCGTAGAAGCGAACACCAAGGTGGTCAGGTGGGGTGGTCCATGCACCTATCTCATCTTTTTTGCGGTGGTTAACGCGAGTTTGATACACAGGCTAGGAATTCGCGAAACCCGAATGCAACTGGCAAATTGCCGCCCGAGAATCCAACGGCGGAATTCCGTTCAACGAAATGCCATCACCGTGTTCTTACCTGCACCAGGGAACGAGCAAAGAACCAATTTCGGGTCCACCCGGTTTCTATAGACGTGACACTCATGGAGATTTCACCAGACGATGTTTTCTCATCGATTTGTCGAACTTGTTTGTTACATGTAACTATGCCCTTCGTCCAACTCGTTCCGAGTTCTCCAATTATAAGTATGTAATTGCAATGCAACTAATCCGCATTTGGAATCAAGTCCGGTAAGAAATACGTTTTTTGACGCGACCATCATTGATACATGTTTCATAAAATAGATAATGCTATACAGAGAGAAAAGACGCAATGCCATTAAAACTTTCATGCAGATTGTGAAATACCATTTTACGTTTCAAAACGTACATCAATGTTTAAATCTGATTAAAAAATGAGCAAGAAAATTAAAATGAAAATTACGCTTGCTCGTCTAATGAGCATAAAAGTATAAGATGTCGAGGAGTCGTATATTATATGAAACTAAAGAAAGCTTTTGAGGTGATTGATGTATGGCCTGTGTTAAAAATTATAGATGAAAAAAAAAATATATATATTATTTGATCTAATTTATTTATATTATATTTGCAATACTCTTTTTTGCGTAACTGTGGTAAAAAATTCAAACGTGAGTAAAGGAACATTTGTACGTGGATCGCACCCAAGCTGTGGAACAAAATAATTATCCGGTTTCCACAATTTAATACAAGCACAAGGGTATTGCATTTCACGGATTTTATTTTTTAATTTTATATTCAACCCAGCAACGAATTTGAAATGTAAAACAAAAATACATATTATAAAAGAGTATCGTTTGTCAAAGAAAATGATATATTTTAAATCATTTACTAAAAATACCATATGTATCTGATTCTTCTTGTTTCATCTATTTGCAATATTTATATTTATATAAATATATATA
>UCOH01000327.1:0-11362 GCA_900474275.1 Synergus japonicus
ATATATATATATATATATATATATATATACAGTATATATATTTACTTACTCTGATTTTGCTCTGGTGAGGTTGCAATTCCCTGAGATATAATTGCAAAAAAAATCAAAAACTCCAAAACAGTTTCTCTCCACATTTTGTTTAACAAGTTTGACAATAATTCAGATCGGAAACTTGAAACACACTTTTGTGAAAATCTGTGTATCACTACACAGTATATTTAATACCTTTGTTTGTACAACCATCTTATCAAATGTTTATTTTATTTAATGTACATACTTGTTTGATAAGAACGCACTTGTTCGATGAGAGGCGAAATTTCTAGGTTTTATGCAGATATAACCATTTTTTTCGGATATTTGTGATTCTTTGAATAGCAATAAAAAGATTATTGCGCACTACAGTATCGATAGATTTTCATACGCCCTTTCGATTGGCCGTAAGAATTTTTTCAAAAAATAAGTATTTGACCTTCAAAAGTGAAGGTTAAAAGTAAATTTGCCTTTTTCTCGCGAGTACTCCGCGGCGGAGTAACAAAGAGTCACATTCAAAGCTATTTATTTTTATAGGCCATACATATACATAAGGAAATTAAATTTTTATTATATTTGTACATACGGAAAAGGAAGACACAAAAAAACATACAATATACGTATACATTACATAATAATAGTTAATAAACGATCAGCGTGGCAAAACACTGCCGCCGAACTCAGCTATAAATTCGATAGAGATTGTAAAGTCTATTAAACACGTACACACAAAGATGTGACAAGCGTCTTCATTAGCGAGCCAAAGAGTGTTACCAAACCTTATTCAGTACATACTTCCTATATTTCTTGCTTGAATAAAAATCTCATTCTTTGAAGCGATTAGATGCTAAAATTAAAAGTGTATAAATTTAATCAGATTTCTTCTAAATTAAATACTGAAAGCTGTACAAAAATTATAAAATCTGTTCAAGCTAGGTTCATTCTTATTCTCTACTATATAGGAGTACTTTTAAAAATAAATATTTGATAAGATGGTTACAATATGATATTAGATATATAGTGTATAGGTACAGATTTAGATTTATATTTACACAAAATTGTGTTTCATGTTTCCGATCTGAATTGTCCAACTTTTTAAAATAAAATGCAGCGAGAAACTATTTTGGACCGCCTCTTGATGATTTTTTTCGCAATTGTATATGAGTCCTGGTTTTTGGCCAAACCCATCTGGTCACCCTACCTTTCGTATACTTTTTTAGTGTCCAAAAATGTAGGTCAAGTTGGTTAACAATTTTTTGCTTTTACATTACAATTTTATACCACAAAATAAATTTAATTCAAATTTAGAGGTAAAGTTGCAGGGGTTGCAGAGAAAAAATGTCAGTAAGGTAGGGATCGGATAAGTAATGTGTTACTTAACATATGAGCAAAATTCTGATAACCGTTTTTTTCTTCACAATTTTTACTTTAAAAAGAAAAATAATAATGCTCACAGATAACAGGAACACGGTATATACTATTATTTTCTTGAAAAAGGAAAATTTTTATTGAAAAAACGTCGATATTTAAACTTACTTATATGGTAATTACCACGCTCCACCTATCACAACATGTCAAAACAAATTCCTACCTAATCGACAAATTCTCCTACAGATGACGTCAGATGACGTTACATTCCACATTCCACTCTTTGAATCATCATCACGTCATTGGTCATTCACGTCCGTGAATTGTATGCACGTGTGTGAAAACCGGTGATAAATCGTCTGGTGTCGGGGCTGCGTAACATCTACAGAAAACAAACAAACATATGACTATACTTTTCTGATTTCAAATTTCGTCAAAAGAAAATTGAAGGAAGTTGAATAAGCGAGGAATTTGTCGAATAATAATAATAATTTATAATAATAATAATAATAAAAGTGGTGTCTGTCTACTGATGTGCATGACTGTGCATGCGCGAATGCAGCAGGCGAACACGACTTGAAGTTAACGGCGCATTCTGATTGGTGGAGTGGGAGGATGAAAGAAGTGCGAATAGTGGGGTGACGTCACGACGCATGTTCCATACTATCGAATATATTCGAATGACAGGTGGTGCGCTGCTTATTCGTTTCGAGTTCCACTGTAAGAGTGTTCGTTACTGTTCTGTTTAGTGTATTGTAAGTTGTAAGTGCTGTTATTTATAAGCTGGATAATTGGATATATTGCAAGTATACAAGTGTCAATCGAGTATTGACCGTTCTGTGTGACATGTTAATGTTCTACGTGAACCGTGTTGATTGTAGTTAGTCAGTGTCAAGTTTTATAATGTGTACCGCGAATTTGTACGATCTTCCCGAGACACTTAGCTACGTAAGGAAAGGTAATTCTTTTATTTATTCTTCTAATTTCCTTTCGATTATTAATGTTATTAATATATCCATCATGGAGATAGCTGTCCATGTTACAATCTCTTTTTGAACAGATTTAATCAACACCTGTAAGAGAAATAATACTTTTTTTGAAACTCGGAGATATTTACAAGCTAATCAAAATTTAACTTAATAAAAATAGATTTGATTTCTGGGCTAGTCCACAATAATTGAGACAGGATCTTTTAGTGCAGATTTGATGAATTTTTTTCTATAAAAAGGGGTGAAGGAAATGAACAGGAGGTTTTAATCATTTGAAAAAAATTAGTGAAGAATTTATTTTTTCAGCGTATTTAAAGAAACGGTCCAAGGGGCCAAGCATAGGGCGGAGAAGTGGTTTGTACTCGTGAGTAAAAAAAAAGATTAAAAAAGTTACTTGGAGATGGGATAGTCTCAGGGTTCAGCTTCCTCGGGGATGGTGCATGCGCAAAAGTTTAGCAGATACATATTATACATATATATATATATATATATATATATATATATGTGTGTGTGTGTGCATAGAAGATAGAATCTGCTTTCCTACTAACCTAGATGTTGAGATTTTTGGTCCAGTCCAGGTTCTCCTCGATACGTTAATATAAAAATTTTAATTTAAAATTAAGGGCGCTGGACCCAAGTGTTAAGCTCAACATTCCATTCTCCATTTTACTTAACAAAAATCATAGATAAATATTTTTTCGATCTGTAGCGCTAATCTTTTTTCAAATGTAAGATTGCATACAGAGCGATAAAATATTTAATTTTGATACTTTTTGCATAAAACGAAGAATTCAAAATCTAAATTTAAAATTGAATATTTTCATTTTACTTAAAAAATATTTGAATTAGATATTTTCTCGCTCTGTACGCATAATTCTAGTTAAAAATTGATTAATTCTACAGAGGGAAAAACTTCCAAATTTATTATTTGTTAAGTAAAGTGAAGAAATTGGATTTTTAGATTAGAACTTGGTTACAACACCCTTAAAGGTTGCTTTCTATCTACTAATGATAAACATAAGAGAGGCTTTGGTACTGCTTTTAATATCTTTAATTTTAATTTTAAGCGCTTTAAATTTGAAATTATACAGGTGCTGGGTATTTATTTGGTTAAATGTTGAATGTTAATTGTTGAATGAACGACTAAATTTTCTAATCGGCATCTTCTTCATAGGTAGATTCTAGAATCAATAAGCGATAATAAATTCGTGTGAAATAAACATATAAAAACGTTAAATGTATTGAAATACTTTCTCAAGGGTACCATTATAAATGATAGGCAATTTGTGCATTCCTCTTCATATAATCTAGGATACACCTACATCCTAGTGTAGCTAGGTTATTATAATCTAAGGAGAATGGCATTTAGAATGTATCGCGTAATAGCGTTACGGTTTTCTCGGTTCATAGATTTTTGTTTGTTCTATAGCTACAATCTCATTGAAAGTTGCGGTTAGCTCGATCACGAAGATGTAGTAATTCTAGTCTCTATTTTATTGCATCCTCAGGATGACAAACAGTACTATCAACTCCACAAATATTTTACAAATTGTACCAAAATCTTGCAAGCAACGCATTGAAAACATTTTCTTTAGTTTAAATCAGTATCATAGTTTGAATTATTTAGTTGAAATCAGATTAAGGATATTTTGGAGCCAAGTTCTAATCTAAAAATTCGATTTCTTGATTTTACTCAACAAATATTAAATTCGGAATTTGTTTCCCTATGTAGAATTAATCAATTTTTATCTGCAATTGTGAGCACGAGGAGCGAGAAAATATCTATGTAATTCAAATATTTTTTAAGTAAAATGAAAATATAGAATTTTGAAGTTAGATTTTCAATATTTATCTATAATTTTTGTTGAGTAAAATGCATGAAATTTTGAGCTTAACACTTGGGTCCAACGCCCTTAATTAAAAGGGATAATGAAATCATATTATAGGCCTCCCAGATTATTCTAGTGAAGATGATACGGCAAGAAAAGATTAATGGCTGACTAAGAAATATGTAATCTGAAAAAGATAATGCGTAACAAATCTCTTTTACTTTCATTATTAGATTTCATTTTTTAAAAATGTCTCTTTATACATTACGAAACAGTGATTTACAGTCAAGCCTTTTTGATCGTCTCCACGTTGACTGCAGCACTAATCATAATTAGCGGTTTACAATGCACAGTTAACGAGATGCGACCAACCAGGCGTTAAAGTACTTGGTTTCTTGATGACGCTTTCTTTTGACACGACGAAATAACGTCAAGGGTATTTAAATAAGATGTCCTTGAAATCAAGGTCAAACTCTGATTTAATTATAATCATATTATTTTTAATCTCAATAAAATTCTATTTTTATTATAATTGAAGCAATCCATTTCACTTAAAAAGAGATATTGTTACGTTTTTTCAACTAAAAAAAATAGTATTGCAAAAGGGCAAAAGCTCTTAAAGGGTTTCTATCTCTTCGGTCTGTCGCCCTTAACCTTCGATAAGGTCGTCGATTCAAGCGAAGGCTTTGTCCTCGGTCTTCTATATATCGTTGGATGTAGTTTAGTTTCTTTGATACTAGTTTTCGCCGAGGTTTTCGCTTCCGGATCAGACATTCACCGCCGATGGCGCATCGTGATTCGCAGATTGCTTTTTTTGTCATTGTTCGAAACCAGTTTGTGAGACGGAATCATTTTCAGATCGGATGCCTAACATATCTCAAATATTTTGAAAATATCTTTGATCAGTGCTATCAGATCTGGTGATTTTTCTTTAGATCTGAGGAAATTTTTGCCCGTCAGCGATATAATATATGTATGATTCAACGTACAGTTATATCTATAAATGTTGATTAGGAATATATGATCGTTCAGATAGTTGAACATGTTGTATCTGCTTCTACGAAACAAATCTTGCAATTAAAACGAAAGCGTGTCCTATCACGATTATATTAAGTATATTCGACAACAATTAATGCTGTGGAGTTTTACTTACTATATAGCGAAGCAGCAAAGTCTGTATTGGGATAGGACAAAAGTAAAAGACTCGTTCAACGGATGGCTAAAATCAATAGGTCCGATTTTCGCAACCTGCAAATTACCATGAATTCATAGAGGGAAGTTTCAAGTTTAAAAATTTATATTAACGACTTACATGAACAATTTTTGAAAATAGGTACAAGAGAATACCATTCAGAAATATATAAAACCATGTAAACAAGACTTTCTAAATTTGATGATCCTAGTTTTTACTATAAAAATAATATAAATTAGCGAGAGGTGATGTTTAATGTTCTCTCTAGAGTACTTAATCGAGGATTTTCAGACGTACTTATGCATATCTAAATGAGAAGATACGATGCACATATTATATAGCAAACGATAACGATGAAGCAGCTCGCGGCGTTATTACTGCTGAGAATGTTACCTGCGATATATTATTATGGCATGGTCGTTTCTTCCCCTTGTTCATCACCGCAGGGAATTTCTCGTTGTTTCTTCATGGTTCAGCTCCACTCTGTAGGAATCTCGCACACGCTTGTAAAAAAATTGCTCTGTGATCTTCAAATGAAATTTTTTCTTGGTTACAAGATGTATATACATAGAATTTTGCTTATCTATTTTTCACCTATTTTTGGAAAAAATGAAATTTTTTAATGATACAACATTCTCTGATGACTAATTTAGATTCTATCAGGTATGGTGGAGTCCGACTCTAACAACTAGATGGGGGTGAAATTTGTCAGCAATTTAAACTGTTTTCTTTCCCGAAATAATTATTATCATGGTTTCTTATAATTTTATTTCGTTCTCTCTTGTTGGTAGAGCTGGGTAGAGTTCTTATGTATTCATAAACAGTTTTTTAAAATTTATTTTATCTTCGCAGGTTGTGCACGGGTGAGGTTGGCAGATCTATATGGGGCAATGCGTATCTCGTAAGGCGGGGGCTGTCATCGCAGCATCCGGCTACTCACCATCTTATCGAATCATGGACAAGCCCCCCAAGAAGCAGGTGAGTTTTTTTTGCAGTTAAGAATAAGTATATACATGTATACTCACATGGTTCTGGCTGAACGGAACGTTTAAAAATTTGAGAGAGAGAGAGAGAGAGAGAGAGATTCGTGAATATTCTCATGACCTATTTTCTTTACAATTAAATCAGATTCACTAGGCTATATTTTATGCTGACGGAATCTTATTACAATTTCAACCAACAAGTTAATAGCTGTCAGACAATATAGAAATTTACATTTATTCTAATTATGTTATTTTGTCGGATTACACATTTAACTTTTATAGTTTATTTAACAAATTTTAGAAGCTATCCAAGTTTTTAGAAGGATTATAAAGAATTTCCAGGCATTCTTCTCGGCATTCTTTGAAATTCTTTGGGTTTCTTATAATTTCAAAAGACTGTCAATAATTTTAAAGTATTTTAAACGAGCTTTCTAGGAATCAATCATGCCTCCAATAATTGCAGCAGGCAAACCTTGTCGTCAGCTTTCCAGAAAAAGTTTTCATGCAGACAGAAGATTGCTTCAAAAAAAAACAAAAAAAAAACTGTTGGTTTCCTCTATTCTTCTTAAATAGGAAATATTCCTTTTAAAACTCGGTAATAAAACGTATCTGAAATTCTTACGATTTTGAGATACAAATGTTTTTGTTTTCATATGTCAATACCGAAACAACTTAAACTCACAAGGAAAGTCTTATACTATCTTTCCTGTCGAATAAAAGGTATTTCATGAGATGCAATGATTCTACTCAGACCAGTGACGACAAAATCGTTAGTTACGCACTTAAAATTCATTCTTACACTTTTTGCGATTCAGTTTTAGAAAAAGAAAGGTAAACAAATACCAAATATGATTATTTTTCCTCGTGTAACATTTTCTTTTTTTTTTTTCGAAAAATATGCGTAATTTGTTTGAATGAAAGGGAAATCGAAATATTCATAACTTAATATGCAACGGATAAATTCAATATTTACGGTGCATTAGCTCACGTCTCAGAAACGTGACCGATGGCATTCCGCGATTATGAAAAAATCCACTTCCTTCATTAACTTAAAAAGTGAATTTCTAGCAATATATCTAGTAAAGTTCCTGGAGTTCAATCTGCGTATACTGGTTGACTCTTTTCTAACTTAGAAAGGGGTTTTATTTCAAGTAGGGAATCTGTATTTTTAAAAAGCAAATCTGTGAATTTAAAAAGCCAGGATGGCCACATTTCTTCGCATTTTTAATACTTTTTCTGATGAGAACATCTTCTTTGTACCTGCTCTGGAAGTGGCTTTACAGTGCGTTGACTTTTTCCTTTTCCCCTTGTTTTTAAATCAACTCTTAAATGTAAGACAATCCGCAAACGAGTCGCGTGTAAGATCCATTACAACTTGCTTCTATAACTCCTCCGGTAAAGTCACTGATGGTATTCCACTGTAGGTGTAACCTGACGTAACAATAAAATTATTGCGAGGACAGAGAAAACTGCTCTCAAACTCTCGATCTTTAATGTACATATTTATGCATTCACATAAACATTTCGCACAACTTGTATACTCTCAATTATAATTCTTAACCTCGTTCTTTTAACCAAAAACTTTTTGCGATTAATATTGCCACAGAATTTTTATGTCAATTCAAAGCTGCAAATTGCAGTTGTAAATCCTTTAGAATAATTTTCTATTTTCGTAAAATGTAAGATATAGTTTATAAAGAAGTAGAGAATTCCGTGAGGGTGAACCAGTTTAGGAAAGTGAAAAAATTCTTTGAAGGTGTGCCTCTTTTTTTGTCGCAAGATCTACAATGTTTCTAGAGGCGCGCTCTTATATATACCTCGATAAATTATTCTCTGTCAAACCAGTGGGCGTTATCATACATTAACTCTACTTTTAATACTTAAAAACGTAACCTAGTCTACATAGAACCGAGTTTTGCTGATCATCACGTAGTAAAACTTTCACTCAATCCTTTCGCTCTTAGCAATAAAATTTATCAAAAACGAAACTTGTGCAATTATTCAGGATTTGTATGTAGAAACAATCATAACAAGGAACCACAATTTTTAATGTTATTTTTATTAAATAGCAATTATTTTAAAATTTCGACCTCTTATTGAAATTGATTGTTATTTACTCGTGGGCAACCTTGGGAATTAATAACCACATGATCATACGTTCATTACCACCGAGATTCGTTCTAGTCATTAAAACCGCCGAACGTGATTTCCTGAAGATTATGATCTTGATCAGCAATATCATACATATAATATGGCTCCAAACTTTCACACTTTATCATCTATTGAATCTATTTGACTCGGGTGAAAGATGATTTATGTTTGTTATTAGTAGTTTATTAGTTCATATAGAGATGATCTTTAAAATGCGATATTTCTCATAGAAATATTGCCATCAAGATTCCTATATGTTAAAAGAAAGTAACTCCATAAATTTAAATCGCGGTACTTACCAATTGTTGATCTATAAATACATACATATATGATTTCGTGAACATTAGTTGAATTGAAAGCTTCTGCACAAACTTGTAAAATGTTAATTACCTGCTGCGAATTTTCTTTGAGTTTCACATTGAATTTATGCCCCGATATGTATGCTTTGAGTTCATTAATTGGGTAAAAATTTTAACATAGCAAGGCATGTCAAGTAAGGTAAAAATTTAATGTGATTTATACCAATGGGAAAATCGTTAATTAAGGATCCGAACTTGTTCAATTATAAGGAATTATAAAAGACTGAATCTTCGATCCATTTTCCGCTATTACACACTATAAATCTTAGTATGTATATAATACACCAAATAAAAAGTAATTTGATTTATCGGTGCATGTTATAAGATAGGAATGAAAATCCTAGGAAGTTCATTAATCAAACGGTGCATATCTTACGTATATCATACAATACGATCATTAAAATTGAAATAATTATCTGCATCGACGCCATTTATAGTTAAACATATATTTCTGCTTGTTCAGTAATGTTCACACGTGAATTCATACTTTCTCAACGCGCTAAAACCAAACTAGCACGGAACTCTTGAAGAATAATTGTCATAATTAGTTTTTTTTTTCTGCTGCTAACAGTATAGTTTTCAGAAATTCAATTCAATTCTTTCGATTTGGATCTTTGTCGATTCATTTGTTTTCTTTACTTTTCTTGGATTCTTTTTAATTCTTTGAATTCTTTCGAATTCGCTTGAATTATTTTTTTAAGATGAGAGATTTTTTATTTTTCTTGAACTTCGGGAATTAAAAATTTTAATAAATTTATGTGATCCCGAATAATTCTAAATATGTACCTTTTAATACATATATATATATTGAGATGCTCGAAACTTCTGCGATTGTTGCAAACAAAGTCTTAACATCTTCAATAATTGAACCAATAAATTACATTTGAAGGTCCGTGGGTTTCTCTTCATATGTATGTCTAGTCAATCTTACTTCCACTTAATCAGATAGACAAAGGTAATTAAATCGAAGGCTTAATGAAATCTGATCTACGTAAATGCAACTCATTAATTAATGATTGGTCACGTCATGTATAACATGCGCTGGGTAGTTTTGATTCTTAAACATGAATTCCTACCTGTTTTTAATACTCAGTACTTAGGCCGAGCATCTTTTTCGTCGATTTATCATAAATAACAATTTTTATCTATTACAAGTAATAATAATTCCAGCAATTTACTGAGCACGTAATCGCGTGTCGATTTCTTGAAGATCTATAATAGCTTATAATGTGCTAGTCAATTGAAATAATCGGTAAAGCGATCTTCCTTCTCGAGATTGGTCCATGACACTCGTTTTGAATGACCCGCTTTCGAGTGCACAATACATATAGCGAGTAAAGTATGTTCTGCTTTTAAAGGTAATACCAAATGAACTGACAAGACAGGTTCAGTTGCGTAGTAGTTCAATGGTCCACTCTCGTATATATGCAGGTAAAAAATGATGAAGGGAAGTGGAAATAGAGGCAATGAGAAATTGGTTGTGAAGATATCTTGGTCAAAAGTTCACGTCAAGGTTCTGACTTGTTATTTCGATTTTGTTATAAAGCAATTTTTCATCCTCTTGCGAGGTCTTTTTCTCCTCGGGAATGTAACTTTCTTCAATTTCCAATGTTGCACTAACATCTTAATTTCATGGCCTCTACACCTAGTTTATTATCCACATCCCGTTACAAAAGAAGCTTCTGATGTGATATATCAGAGCAGTAAATAAATCTGTCTTTGCAGTTCTTCATTCGCCTCCACATTTTTCTTTGCAGACATTTTTTGGTCTATTCATAAAGGCGACAGAATAATGCTTTTGTCTAGATACATTATGTATAAAGTATAAATGATAGATGTATATTGTTTAATCATATAAGATCTTTATTTCTACTTAGGGAATGCTTTAAATGTTGTTTTGAAATATGGTGTTGTAGGAATTTATTATTTCCAGATTTTCTTAATATTTGTTGGGTTTTTCCATCCCCATTAAAAAAATCTGGAATTCCCCAAATCTTTAAGCCTTTTATGATTCTACCAAGGACCTGGCTTATTACTGGTTTTACTACAATTCTATGTTAAAAAGTTCTATGCGTGCTAAGGTCCAGGTACTCTTCGACCCTTCAGATATAACCATCATAAAATTCAAATGCTACTTTCTCTAATATTCTTGCTTTCTCTAAAAATGTACCTCTGAACCTTAGAGAGACTCTTCCAGTCAGTCATATTTTGATCTCGTACGAGTTCAGAGCTTCTTTGAATTATCTACTGAGTTATATTTTCAAATCATCGGTATTCTATGAATTAAGCAATCCTGTTAATTCAAATAAACTTTAATTATATGAAACCTTTGTCGATCACCAGTACTACCTTTTTTAACATTTTGGTCCTTCGAGCCGGATTGAGTGAACTGTGCAAAGCCGGATTAAGTGAACTGTGCAAACCTGATTTAAGTGAACTTTGTAAACCTTTATTGAATGAT
>UCOH01000328.1:0-13612 GCA_900474275.1 Synergus japonicus
ATATATATATATATATATATATATATATACCAAACCTAGAGATAATTAACTCTTACTGATTGCAATACGTTATTACTGCACAATCCAAAGTTAATCGACTAGCAGTCCTCATTTCAATAATCAACCCAATTGTTTTTCTCTTCTCGCTTTATGCCAACCTACCAAACTTTTCGCAAATTACGTGACGTTCATTTATCAACAGTAAAAGTGTCGACAGCGGGTTGTTTCGTTGAGCATGACGCCGTAATGAAACCGAAAGATGAGAATGATTATCAATGCGATATCGACGTGTTAATTTACGAGCTAACAAGCGTGCATGCACATACGGTTGCATGGGCCAGCGCAATTAAAAGACGCGACTGAACTTGTTATTACGAGGCATACACAACTGCAGCTTTGTTCAATAAAGCTAAAAAAAGATAAGACGATAAGACCAGTTTCATTTTAACCTTTTAATCCATTCCATGATTGGAAATTTTATTTTATTACAGGCTTCACAGCACAAATTTGTCTAAAAATAGGCGAAAACACGGTGATTTTTCACGCAAATAGGGGAATAAATTCTTGTCAATAAAATTAATACAAGTATACTATATTGAATTCAATTTCAAGCGGAATTGATGAATTTTCAATAAATTAAAAAATTTCAACCAAAAAAATGAATTTTCAAGTTTTTTTTTCTAATCATTGTTGATTGCTTATTTGTAATCCGATATTCAATTCTTATTTTTCATCATCTCCGCTTTATCTTGAAAAGCGACTGCAGATCCAACAGAATAAAATATTGAAAACCACGTGAACTGTTTCTGTGAGAATTCTGTCATGGAAAGCTTTAAGCCGTTAAAAATTTATAGACTAGATGGATCTCCCTGTACACGTAGTACGATTGGTGTGCTGCGGCAAGTGTGCTATACGCCTTTAGGAAAGTAATATCAATTTCAGTAAATGGAAAAAGTATCAAGATGCCGGCCCCTTACGGCATGCGTGCTCGGTTCGGTCGATCGCAGGACGTCGCGCCGATTCGCGAATTTATTGACCGATCGGTCCTCCCTCGAAGAATGGATTTCGGCATTTTGCCCTCCTCGGAGCGCCGACTTACGGAGATCTCGAGAAACTTAAAGGTCGGGCTTCTTATACCTCGGTCGAATTGGATTTTTAATCGGCGGGCACTCGCCGGAAAATAACCACTTCGCCCTGCCGCGTCGTGTCTATAAACGCTCGACCACTTGTTTCCCGACTGGAGAAAGAACTGTCCTATCGCTCGATGCCGGAAAATTAGTTTTCGGACTCGTTTTTGGACAAACCGTAAAATCCGGAATGGTATTGCGCGTTGGAAAATTTCACGGAGGATTATAGCGTTTCTACATATGTGACTTGAAAAGTTTCGCGAAAGGAAGCCAAGCACGTACTGGCATTTGATTCTATCTTTCTCGAGTGCGACAATAGTTTCTCGGAGGCTGTGTCAAGTCAAGTGTAAATAAATAGACTGCACTGCCATCCCATTTGCTAGATTAGAATCAAATATAATTTTCTGAGACTGCGATCACGTCTAATATCACAGGGGTGTCACCAGAAAACCCGACAATGCCTGGGCGCCCTTCAGAAACCCGGGCGTTGTTAATTATACCAAGTTTGCCGTTTCCCACAGTATATAAGAGCGATCCTAACGGGTGTTCCTGCAATGATGTGCCCACCGCCGTTTATCAAATCGAAGTCCCCTGCACATTTTCAATGCTATTATTAGGTGCATTCTCTTTTTACAATTGGGTGTTCGGAATTGGGCGAACCAATTAAATTAAGGATGAAGAGCACCACTCATGTATTCAAATCGCGGAAGTGGAACTTTTTGAGAGATTGTACATGAATCAAATTTTATCCAGCAATATCTTTAAGTACTGATTAACCCTTTATAGAAGTATCTGATTAAAAACAGTTGGAATACACCTGTCTTAATGATCTTGAGTTGTGGGGTTCTGAAAACTAATACTTTTATTCTGTGTGATTCCATCGAGAAGGAAGGGGAGAGTGACCCTGGTGGCTAGTGACTACTTCAATCGAACTATCGGTAGCGAAATGAAATACCTCCGACCTAGAAGTCTGTTTCTCTTCGGATCTTTCGCTTCTGAAAGAAATAATGTATTTGACCAGTTGGAGTTTCTGGGACATTGGAACGTCTCGGACTGGAAAGAGGGGTTTCACTCACTTAGAAGGATGGACTGCGCGAAATTGCGAGAAGCTAATTCCATTTTACCGGGGTATAAGTCAGCTTCTCGGGGAGCAGTAAACCAATCACATTAGAGGCAGCCACCACTGTTACCACCACGAAGACCACCTTGGCTATCACCCCGATACCACTGGATAGTTATCAATGCCCTCCAACTTTGAACTACAGATACCAATCCCTCATATAGCACATTTCCGGCCACCCCTAAACGAACACGACTCGGCGCGAACCTGCCTCTTTTTCCCGTCCGATTAATACCCCGAATAATTAAATTTTAATACGAATCATCGATGTGCAGTGAATGCTCGAACGATCACATCGAATTTGTTACCCCTCTTTGAATATGTTGCACGAATGTTTGTCTCGTTCAGTGACGTAACAGTACCTTATAGTGATAGCAGTAAGGAATAAAACATGTTATTTTGTATTATTAAAGTATGAATGTGAAATCTGTAATCTTTACATCCAGATGATGTATGCTGATCGAAATTGATACAGCAAATGTTCCCAATCCATCTGAGACACATTTAATCATCAGATTGCTTGTTAAAAGTAAAACCATTCGAATATCCCTCGATTGACATGCAGAAACTCTTCTATTCAATAAAATACACTAGAATTTTTCATTGCTTCGTTTCTTTCTCATATTTAATCTTCCAAATTGCCTCTTTGGACCCTTTCTTTTCACATGCTGCCTATACTCTTATACACATCACATATAACCTACATTATCGTAAAGAATAATTTCTCTTACAAACTAAGAGAAAGAATTCTATGGATCTGGATGGCAATGAAAGCTTCTGTTTTCTGTTTCTGTTACATATCATAAAACAAACCCAGTTCATCAAGAAAAAAAGTGTGCTCTCAAGACTCTGGAGACCCGGATATTACATTTCAGGGTTAAAAATTATTATATTTTCCCAATACTCGTATAGGCTCTTAATTAATTTTCTCCATTAACAGGAGAAATGATAGCGCTATCCAATTTTATTTCCGAACCTTTCCTCTCCCCTGGGGCTTCTTTACGGAGAGGAGAGAGGATGCATCGATCTTGGCGATATTATTGTACCGCATTCCCAGGGATTTAGGAGACCTATGAAGTAAATAGGAGTCCTGGCCGTTCTGCCGTAAAATTGTATGTGAAATTGTGCAATGTGTCTTGCGAATTGAATTGCCAGTAACGACATTGATTTTATTGCTTGTTTCGCCGTTCGCCGGCAGGGAGCTTCCGTACAATGTGTGCCCCGGAAACGTCTCTAACTGTAATAATAACGACGTTATATTTATCAAGGGGATCAATACGAAAATTAGATAGACAATCTGTGCGTTGCATAATCGCATCGCATTTCCCAACTTCCATTAAATGATGGAATTAATTAATCTTATACATTATTCAGCCACATTGTGCTCTGGCGGTTGTAAATAACGGGAAATTAATCAGAATTATCCCTGGATGATGTGTTCCAAACATTATAGATTCATTACCAGCAATCAAAGGTATACATTTAAAAATCTAGAGATTATGAAAAACTAAGCTAATTAAGAGGAACTTGAATATCGATTGAAGAAGAGGTTCCTATTGAAATCCTTTCAAAAACAAAGAATCACTCACAACGGGAGAAATTTTCCGATTAGGGGGAATCGCTTTTCATGAGTGGGAGTAACCACGCGCCCCGGAAACATCCATAATTTGTTTTCAATGATTTACCGGAGCTAATTGCAGAATGCAGCGAGCGGTAATATCGCTTTGCAGTTTACGTCGGGAAGCTATACTTTAGTTTGCAATTTAAACTTTACTTCCTCTGGAATTGATTAGCTTTTAGTAATTAAGCAAGCAGCGCCTTTCCCCATCCCGCCCCACACTACCCCTGACCCGCGCCGACACTAACTCCCTCTCCCTCTCAGCCCCTATCTTTCTCTCTGCCCTTATTGCCTCTCAGGCTTTTCTCTCGCTTTCTCTATCACTAGCTCTCTTTCTCTCCCTCTCCCTCTCCCTCTTTCACTGTAAAAGCATGTTGGAAGGGCGGTTTTAATCAACGCCCCGCGAACGCGGCACGTTAGCTTAGCCGCGTATTTTTTGACGCGAAAACCTAACCTCAAACCAGGAGCTTGTACTCCATCGGATCGCGCAGTGCGAAGCAATTTCGGCACGGAATGCGTTTCCCTCGATAGCTTGTACGGCTGCTTGCCCAAGCGGGACAGGCCCAACCAATTTCAAGTTCCATTATATACCCTTAGCCGATGCGACTCGAGCATTTCCAAACTATTTCGCGTGGCTTACTCGCAATTCGCGAATAATCAATAAACACGTAAGAAATATTGGTAGAGGGTGAAATATAAAAAAATAGCTGAATTTCGAGTTGGATGGTACTTTTTCTCCATGTTAATTGCATAAGAAACTTTGAGTGCATTGAGGCTCATGTTAATATTAACCGATTTCGCTCAAATTTAGTGGAGATCATTTTTTTGGTCATTTTAACAAAATAGGGGGGGGGGGGTGAGACCAAGAAGAATCGAAAAAAAAAAAAACCACCAAGAGTAAATAAGGACCACCTTATTATACACTAGGGTGGTCCTTACTTTTTCGACTTTCGATTTTTCTTAGTCTCACCCTCCTATTTTGTTATAATGACCAAAAAAATGATCTCCACCAAATTTTAGGGAAATCGGTTAATATTAATACGTCTCTCAAGCACTCAAAGTTTCTTATGCAATAACATGGGGAAAAGTACCGTTCAACTTTAAATGCAGGTATTTCTTTTATATGTCCTTCGGCTCTGTGCAATTGTGATCTTTAGACTAAATTTAAGCAAAATTATAATTTCCATTTTGTAAATTTTGCAAAAAAAATTTATTCGTTTAGATGTGTTTTTTTTTAACAAAGTCTAGAGATGACAATTGCACAGATCCAAAGGATTCCGGTGAAATATTAAAAAAAAATACCGGCATTTGAAGTTGGACGGTACTTTTCTCAATGTTAATTGCATAAGAAACTTTGAGTGCTTTGAGATACATGTTAATATTAACCGATTTCGCTAAAATTTGGTGGAGATAATTTTTTTGGTGATTATAACAAAATAGGGGGGTGAGACCAAGAAGTATTGAAAAAATAAGGACCACCCTATTATACACTGATGAACCAGTATACGCTGAAGAACCAATATTACGACGTCTATTATATTCTCCGGAAGGTGAATATATGAGATGCTCTGCGTAATATTTTCGAGAATATTACCCAATTTTATGTGATCAAGAATTTGATATCTCTTCATTTGCATTTAAAATACAATATAACTTCGTGTTTAATGGTGTATAATTCATCAAATGAAGAATGTTTTGCATTTAATCCGGAAGTGCTAGCAATTGTTAATCAGACATTGCCGTCGTCGAATAACAGCGAAGCAATCAGAAGTGCATGCATAGGTAGATATCAGGAAATAAAACGCTGAATCAGCAGGAAGTCATTTACCAGGGTCCGAAGCCATCATCTGCCGCGAAATTGCGCATTTGTTTCTCGCACAATGATTTCACTGTTAACGCTTGTGTACCAGTGATTCGTTGCTTGTACCTTGGAAATTAAAAGAGAGGACAAAGTGATTCAGAGACAATGATTAACGAGCCCGGGTTCGTCGAGCTAAAATTAACGAACGATGACGGCACCCTTTTCCACTCACTATACCCCTAGATCGAAGCTCTTAATTGTCTTCAATTTTATTGGTAATTAGATATCGATATTGTCTTGCTCTAGAGAAGATGCCAAGTTTTAAAGAAAGTCTAACTAAATACCGTTACAAGGACGCAATTACCTTACAAATAGAACCACTTATTGTAGAATGAAATGTACAGCTCTTCTTAATTTCAGTTTGAGGAAATTGAAATCACTTACGTTTTATAAGTCAAGTATATTGCCTCATAAATTAAGAATCAATGTACCAGGAATATTTTAAAAGGTATTATAAATATTGAAACTCCACACTTACAGGATTGTTGAAATATGTCAAGTGGATCGAGAATAAATTATTAACCACCATTCTACTATAGACGTTTCTTGATTTTTAAGCTTATTTAATTTGTCTTTCATAATGAATACGTATAAAGCAGCTATAGTGCAGCAATCGATTTTATTTAAAATTTACGAAACGCTTTGATAATTCAATGATTACAAACTGGAACTGGAAATCTACTTTCTGTAGTTCTAATTAAAGTCAGTAAAAGTTGAGAGGAAGTGTGGATTATTATTACTTCAATTGAATTATTTATTCAAAAGACTTTTAATAATCTTTTGAAATCTCTTGAAAATTTTTTGAAAAAAATTCCAGTAATTACCAGTTTATCAGCACTTATCAATTGCCTTTAAATTTCAAAATTTGTATGAAAATATTGAAGGTTCGAAAAGAAATAGACTGAAGAGACGGTTATCGGAAAACGTCGATAAAGCAATATATCCAGGTTAAGGTTTCGTAAAAGCGCGAGTCGGGACACGTGCCCCAACCCCTTACGAATTTAAAAACGCAATTTACGGACAATAGAATGGCGGTCGAGTCCGGTATAACCCTGGTCTCGTGAAGTAACGGCTAGGTATAAGAGTGTAGTCGTCCTGCTATGCCCGTATAGCTTGGCATCGCCGTAATATGTTGTTTTTTAATTTAGGAGACGCCGCGGGGTTAATATACGGCTTTAATTTCGGGATTTCATTTAGGGGTTGGTTGGTGAAGGCGCCTCGTCGACTGGAGGAGCCAGCCAGTCACGGAGGAAGAGTGCGGCGAGAAAGGTTGTGGTGGTAGGAAGCGACTTGGCAATGGTCGGGGGTGAACCACTTCCGGCCGCGAAGATTGACTTCCGACCCGCCTTGACGTCGGTACGACCCTTTCGGCAACTTGAACGAACGTGGAAACCAATCGAAGTCAGAAAAGCGAGCTCTCGAATACTCGAGCCTTTCAGGAGGGCCGATCGTAAAGTGATTATCATTCCTGCAGTCGCTTCTACCAAAACACGCGGTGAAAAGTCAAATACATAAGTTGCAAATATTATATGTCAAAAGAGTAGCAATCTTTGATTGAAATATGCAAAACAAAAAGAAAAATAATTTTTTATAACTTTATTAATTAATAATATTGAGTTATAGTGAAAATTGACAACTTCCTTCTGCAAATTATTTTTAGAGAGACGATATTTTTTTTCCTTTCTTCCCTCGTATCATTGACTTACATACATATATAAAAAGAAACACGAGAGCGAAAAACCAGTTATGCAAAATAAATCATCTGCAATTCAATACTATCTTATCACAAAATTACCATGTAGGTTGGTATGCATTTTTTAAATAGAGTTTGGAAATAATTATGATTCACAATTAGAGAAATAAAAAATCAAATTTAACATTTTATGTTAACTTATTGCAGATTGTGTAATAAAATGAAATGAAGGCTTGAAAAAATTAATTTTTCATGAAAAAAGGTAAATTAAGTACTTCAATCCGTATATCGCGTTAGAAATTCACTTCACGTGTTTTAATTATCTTTGGAACGAACCACCTGAAATTTTAATTGTCAATCGCATGTCAAATTGTCATTTAACTTATTCATTATGGATAATTTAAGTGAGATAGGAGAAACGGTTATCGACAAATTGTTCATGAGTGACACAAATCTTAGTATATAAACTATATTTGTAACAAAGAGACAGCTAAATTATCACGAAGTAAAAAAATTAAATTACCATTGATTTATATACAATTTGAGAAAAGATATTTACCAAGAGGAGAAAGTTAATAGATAAATACTTAATTAAACTTGCCCCGTATATTTTTATTTGAATCACTAATATAACCAGTTTTAATCAGGTTTCCAGAATCCGAAACAATTCTAAAATGTGGTTTCAGGTTCGCTTGCATCGCACATCGGCGACATATCGTAAAGGAAATTCAGAAGCCCGATTACGTCGAATCAATCTGCCCAATTCGTTGCGTTATTTACCTTGCCCTAGGTGATTCTGAAAAAGAAGTGAAGCGACTAACCAAAGGAGAGGACGGTTAATTAAAGTTATCGGCGATTCGGATCAGCCGCGGCGCTTGCGAGAAGGAGAAAAATGGAGCCAAGAGGAAGCGAAAAAAGAGAGACGAGTGAGCCAGTGACGCGCTAATTTATCGCGGATTAATTCGCTAATTGCGCACAGCGTCCTCGTCGTCAGTTCAATTAGTATAAAGGCAGCGAAAAGGCGCGGATCTTCGGAAGAGTATAAAACGTGGTCTTTATCGTGCTCTGATAATTTCTCGAACGCTTTGAACGTTCGCTTTAACGATGGCGAAGTACCGACTAAGAAGGACAAAGGGAAACTAGAGAGGGGGAAAATCAATTAAGGAAAAATAATCGTGAAATAACTATTGTGGGATTAGCAATTGACGGAACCAATTCAGGAGATATTCCAACTAAAATGCTATACAAGTTTAAATAGTGCAAGTTGTTTCTTATAGTAACCAGTTACAGGAATTGTACCAATTTGCTGGGAGAAAATAACATTGTGATGGATAAACACCAATTGATGCATTAATTATTGATGGATCTCGGACTTTTAGGATCGATTCTCTTCCCCTTTATTCCTTCATCTATTTTTCCCCCTCTTCATCTCATCTTCGTTTCTACTAACCTCCTCATAGCTCTCTCTCTCTCTCTCTCTCTCTCTCTTTCTCTCTCTTTCTTTTTCTTTCTTTCTCTCTCTCAACACCTTAGGCGAGGCAATTACAACGGTCATCGCTCGCACCATGGCGCAATTAAGGCGCTCCCAATTATTGCCAGTGCGAGACTTTACCACAGGTCGTATTAATGCGATTCTAGCGTCTCTGGCTTGCAGACTACGCTTATACGACACTAAAGATCAAATGAGGTCAACCTGCAAAAAATTTTGTGGACCACGCGTCCCTTTTTATTACTTCAATTACTACCTCACGAGCGTTCGCAAATCTGGTTTTCAATGACGTTTGCAAATAGAATTATGCATCAGTGTATGGTAGATGATTAAATAAGAATATTATCAATTTTGCTACAGTTTTCTTAACTAGCCGGTAGCTAAGGTACAAGTTTGCAAATTCTAGAGTAGCTGATTGGTTGCTTACACAGTTCCCAAGAGGGTATTGGTTATTCAAATTGCACATGCGCAATTGCTGACAAACCAATTGAGTAACAATTATACTAATTTGAACATGCTTTTCAACATTCTTTTAGAATGAGAGCTAATCTTCATAAACTGAGGAGTCACAACTAAAATACATGTGGAATCAAGTTAAACTACGTACGTCCAGAAACAATGATGAATATTTGATGCAATAATGAAATATGCCTTAAAGTAATGGAACTGAGAATTTTGATAGTATCAACACCCATTGTCGAACCGAATTGAATTCGGTGCTTGACATTTCCCTCAATGAATGATGGTTGAGCCACATTGTTAACAGCATATATCGTTCAAGAGTTCATCAATCGAGTGACAAGCTTTGAATTCAATTGCGAATAAATAGATCAAGGAATAATTACAGGATTGATAATGGACTTATAATGCCATTATCTTAGCGCAGGTTTGCTGTTAATTCTCGTATAATTATAACTTAAGAAGAATGGCTATTCCTCTATTATTCTTTGAAGATTCATCTTCAATTTGACATTAACTTTTCTCAATCCTCATACTCGAAACAGCCAATAAAGTCAATCAGTTCATCACTCACCTGAATAAAGATGATTCCTCAGTAAATCTCCAAGTACAGCAGAAACTAAATGACAATGTAATCCCTGGAATCGAGTCTCTTCCTTAAGACACTCAAAACAGAAATGTCAAACACAGAAGTCACTCTTCTTTATCATAACACCCTGATAAGCGAAATGGAAGGAACCGAACACACTCTCTCACGTGACTAATTACAGAAACTGATGAAGGGTACGAAATATTGTCACTGACATGTCACAGAGGGTTGGTGAGGGAAAATTGGAATAGTGAAAGAAACCGGCGACTCTTCCCGCCGCACATCAGAGTGCAGAAACGAATTCGAATATCACACGAATATCCAGTCGCACCGGGAGTCGAACACGGAATGAAGCGCGCCAAGCGGACGATGCGCTCGAACGCGATGACGTCGCGAATCTTGGCGCGTGCGCCCCCAAAGGGTCGACGCGTGTCGCCCGGTAGTCGCCTTTGTCAGGTGGCTGCGAGATGGCTTCGTGGTGCACCAACTATCAAGGCATTGGTGGATCTAATCAGGGAACACCCGAGCAACGATCTTGAGCCGTAATCGAAGGGCTCAGGCCAGCAGCCAAGAATTGACTCACCCCTCTACACACCAGCTTGTAATTACAGGAATTAACTAAGGATAATGTTTGTGTTTTCAAAACCCTTACTTCTATACCATCCAATACGTAAAACCATGCTCTATATTCCATACTATCACATATTAACCCGGATTACAGGAGATTTTAAGTGATAATAATTTATAATTAATTTAATCTACAATTTATCTATAACTGTCTTTAAGTTATAGTGGCAACAAAAAATGTCAACACACATATCCGAAAAATTGATTAGAACATTGTACATATTAGCCATTTATCAACTGAGGAAAGCTTAATTAAACCATCTTTAAAATATTGGAAAATGTAACGACTATAAATAAGCTTTTTCTATATGAGGAAGCAAAAAATGTTTAAAAATAACCTTTTCTCGAAATTATTTCTTTCTCCTGTTTTTCCCCCATTCTTCAATCTTCTTTTTTACGACTTATTATTGAAACTTGGTCATGAATTCTTAACATAGAATAAAGGACAATATCAAACAATAAAATGAAACAAAAAGTAGTTGTATAGGATTCAACGCAATCAATTCCCTAATTTAGAACCTTTTAAAATCGTTACAACCGCAATGGCTATAAAAACCCGATTCCTTGTCTCTGTCAGCGAGTCACGCTTGAAACTATCCAGACCATAGAAATAGATCGTGATCGTGATCGTGATCGAGTGACAAAGCAGAGAAGACTAAAAAAAATGTGTAAAGACATCTTGAAAGGAACGGTAACTAATACATTCTACGACTTTTTAAACGGTCGATCCCGCAAATCTTGTCTTTTGGACTTCGGTAATAGAGCGGATGAAAACTCTTTTTTTGCAACGCGTAATTGGAAATCTCGCGCGAAACGGACCAGCGCGCATGATCATTAACGTTAATGTAAATGTTCGTTAATGGATGTCATTAAATTCTACATGCCAGAATAGCGTAGGCATTACCCAAACACCTTTACTGGGCGTCCTAGTTATATTAATTAAATAAACATTGTAATTACCTAATTAAATGAAAAGCAGTCACCACGTTAGCCAACATATTGGGTTGCCGCTCGCGTGTTGCCCCGCAATATTAACACCTGAGCGAATCAAAAAATTGCAGCATCACCAAACTTAAAATTAAAAGCTAATATCTATACAAATGAATATTTATCGCTTTTGAAACGTTTTTAATGGTCTTTTAGTTTTGCATTAAAGAGCACTGGGGTAATGCGAAAAGATATAAATAAATACATATAATATACGTTGATTTTACTCTCTACGTAAATTAAATTAATTTTCTAAATAAAATGGTCAAAAGGCTTTCCAGAATCCTTAAAAACTATCACCATAAAATACTCGCTTCAAGATTTAAATTCTTGCATGGACGAAGATGCTGGCTGTAAGAAAACCACTTTCATCGTTGCAAACTAGCGATGGCCGCAAACGACAAGTGAGTTTTATTCAAAATATCTCATTTAAATTCAAATCGAAGAAGAACTAAACTAATTTAAAATTAAGAACCATTTATTTGAATCACTTAAACTCTAATATTGCATCACTTTTTAAATTGTTTTTTCAAAGGATAAAACTCGAATGCAACTAAAAATTTTTATGACTCGAATTTAGTTATTTTACTGTACATAAACAGACTCCTTTCTTTTGAGCAAGATTTTTCGACATCGACTTTTTAGCAAAAGAGGAGAGTGAAGTAAGTCATACAAGAGGTATAAACGCACCTGCATTTAGACTTTAAACACCCTCCGGTCTCCTTCTTTTGCATCTCGACTACCCTCGAAAGCAGGGCGTTATTAGTATGTTAATTGGTATAGCCGCTCACTGCCATGTCGCGTTTCGTATTCCTTTGGCTCGGTGTGTGTTTATATGTTAAGATGTTTAATCGCTTCTATAATTAAACTGTCCCTCAAAGGGTTAATTGTCCCATAAACCCATGAATACGCTAACGACTTCCAACGTTTCAGTATTTCGAAGTGGAGAAAAGAACAAAGAACCTTGCCTGGATAATAAATTATCTCGAGCTGCAGCGATTCTTATTCGTTCAGCATAACATTATACTCGAGAGGCTACTATTTATAACGGGAAATAAGATATAAACTCACCGATTCTGCAACGTCTTTTGGCAATATCTGCAAGAAAATAAACTCATCATATTAAATTGGAACAAGCAAATTTAATGTATAAGAGAATATACATTGTATATGACACATGGGAAAAATATCATAAATTTTTTCAAGTTGTTTTTTTATATGTATTTAGTTGTTTTTCAGATGTTTTTATTTTGGGGGGAAGATTTCAAGAATTTTTAAACGATTTTAAGTAATATGTTGTCTGATTTTTATGCAAATACCAAACAAGTTACAAAAGTTTCTATTTCTCAGGAAGAAATTCTAAGTAAAATCTCAACCATGAAGGAATTGTAAAAGTAAAGTTCCAGAGCTAAAAATGAGCCACTCTCAAGTATCCGATTGGAATATAAAAGCCGATAAGATTCGCTTCGTTAATGTAGATCACTACCCTTATACTTAGCGAGCTTTTTTCAATTTTCCTTCTTACCCTTGTCTCCGAAGTCACTAATCCGAAAGACTAATTACTAAATAGGTCTGAGTACGTTCGTTGAACGCGTTCTCCCTCTTAACGATCTCTCTTAGGCGGACGTTACTTAGGAAGAGTGACGTCACGTCCGGACGCCATTGTCGCTCGGTTATAATTAAGAAAATAGACTTTAAATCTCGGGCGCAAAGTGAGAGAGGGAGGAAAAGAGCGAACTCGCGTCCATTGGGGAAGAGGGATGTAAAAGAAGAAGAGGGTGTAGTAGCTGAAGACAGTGCACCCGTAAGGAGGAGGGGAAAGTGGGTGCTGGATGGAAATTAATTCATTACTCTAATGCGTTGAGTGGAGAGAATGAGCTGAGTGCTGAAATGTCGAGTGCCAAGCGTTTCGCCAAAGACGGATGCCTCGTTTTCATTTCGAAAATTAACACTCTCCATTATATCCACTTGTCGACGATTTTTTTCATTTTCCCGATTACACTTTTCGTCCAAAATGCTTTTATCTCAACCCTCACTTTCCC
>UCOH01000328.1:16035-42359 GCA_900474275.1 Synergus japonicus
TTTCATGGGTTATGAGTTCTGAACGTTCAAATGAACGAATTTTTGTATTGATTGTATTTGTAACTACAAAACGTTTTTAAATATTGATTAATTTACATTGAAAATAATAAAGAATTAAATAAACTTGTAATCCTGATTGTTATTTTTAGTTGGCACAATATTTCTGGATAAAATATAATTTTAAAAAAATATTTAGTTCATTTGAACGTTGGAAACTTTATTCATATTAAAAAATTTCAAGAGATCTTACGGATTTTCAAGAAATTTACTAAGATTCCTGAAATTAGACAAGTTTTTATATTTTCTAAAAATTAAAAGCAGGGCAATAACGAGAAATTAATCGCAGATTATAGTTGCTAGTATATCGCACTTAAATATTTTTCGATTTAGTAAGGCTCGTTCATATTGAGCACCACTGGAGGAAGGTGCGAGCTGCAAGAAGAAGTAAGATTGCAAATAAAAAGTGGGCAGAGGTAGTATAAGTAAAGTATAGTAAGGTAAAGCAAAGTAAAAGGGGTGGTTTGGTGAGTTGGGTTTGGATGGGGGTGGAAATGGATGTTACTTAGACTTCGAAGGACCTCACCACCCCTTTCTCTCTATCTCTCTCTCCCTCTCTCGTTTCTTTCGCTCCCTCTTAACGTCACGCACGCGTCCTCTTTGTACTCACATTTTCTATCCCTCTCACTTCAACTCTCTCTTTCTCTCCACTCCCATATCCTTCGCACTCAGAGAGCTTTTCTTCGCGCCACTGTCGCCTTCTCTGCTTCTACAAGAGGCGACTACAATCCTGTGCCCGTAAAATCCTCTGCAAGCTTCGGCGTGCAGAGCCGAACCACCTACAACCACCACCTCCTCTCATTCCCTCTTTTTCTATCTTTCTGTAAATATTTCAATCTATCTTTCTCTCTTTTTACCTCTCCACTCAGCATCTCTTTCCACACACACTCTGAATCTCAACCTGTCGTACCGTGGTGACAACGGCGGGAAAAAAAGTAGGCCTTTTAAAAGTTAGATTCTCGCAGTGCCAAGAGGAAAGTTGGTAAATTGAGATGCGCTGATGGCAAAGAAGGAAAATAACGGACTGAAAGTCAAAATAGATCTGCGAGACGAAAGGAAAGATTAAGTAAAACACTTGTCACTGAATTCGCAATTTCTTCGATCCAAGTTAAAATGCGTTTCTTTCCATAAGAGAAATTGTCGTTTCCAAAGTGGAAACTTGTGACTGAGGAATATAAAATAGGGTTGGATTGAGATGCAAAATTGGTCCGGGAAAATGTTTCTAACCAACCTGAAGTAGGACTCCTTAAATGAAAAAAACTTTCATTTTTTTGCAATTGTTAAATGCAGAGTTCCTATTCACTTTTAGATTAATTGTAAAATCAATTACATTATATTTGAACTAACCCAATAGATTTACCAACATGAAGCTCTTTTCTCTTAATTGGATATAAAATAGTAGTGCAATTGGTACAGCAAGCGGAGTGTGGAATCTACAATGATCGACGACGTTGGAAATGGACGTATTTCTGTCCATGGGATTTCCCAGGCGATCTTTCTGGTAGTAACAAAGTTCTCGCCCTCTCTCGCTCTCTCTGGTTTCGAGAGTGTCTCTCTTGCACTCAATCTGACTCGCGTTTCTCTCTCCGTTCCGTCGACGCCGATAGAAACGATGGCTTCGTGGCACGGAGAAGTTAATTATAAGCGATACCAATCTCTCGGGGTTGTTGGTCTGTCGGTTGGTAGGACTGGGAAGCCCTGACAGCCAATTACCACCCCGTGCAACCCTCGTGCACGAGTAATCCCCCCAATATAGGAAATTAAAAGACTTAGCGATGATTGCGCGCGCGAACTCGCGCAAACGTTCATTCGCGCACTTACGGCTCCGTTCCAAAAGAAAACATTTGTTCTGCTTAGCAGGAATTAGTAGAGTGGTGCCTGGAAGCCGGCAGAACGGTGGAAAAGTGATTGAAATTGGCCTTTTACATTGCCAGCGAGTGCTTTACCTCGTTATATCGCCCACTGAATCAGGCGACTGTTGATTTAGGGATTGGGCGCAGTACCTATTGAGGATTGAATTATAGCTCTCGATTTATACCAATTTTCTTGAGAAGGGAAACGAACCTTCAATATTTCAAAATTGACGAATCTCACGTGTTCAGAGATATCAATTTTATTCAAATTCCGAAAATCTTGTCCAACAAATCTTAAAAGAGGCTAATTTCAACTTCACTTTTGGAAGAATACCCATTAGGGCGGCAACGATCCTCTAATTTTTATTCCCATGCCACGATACCATCTTTTCATCTAATGGAAAATGCTTCCCAGCACTGTTTCATGTTTGCGCAGTTTCTAATGACAGTCGAAATCTGTCGATAACATCTTGATTATATCGAGTCTCATTTAACCGTACTTATCCCAATGGGGTTTACATTCGAGGGTGGCTTAGTTGCATAACGGCTTGGAAATCCTGTCAAGCTTCTGCGATGGGCTACCTAAAGGGGGATTGTCATGCCAAAAGCACACGACACTTCGTCTACAGTAAACTGCCAAATTCCAGCTGTATAGTTTGTGTAATATACATACTTCGGATTGCACCGATCAATTATGAGCTTATGTTGCTCGACAATAGGTATTAGCCATAGGAGACACGGTGAGAAAATCGCGCGAGGTCACGTGATGCATTCAGGCCCAACAATTCACCCATGTTCTCTCGACCTTTGTAGAAAAAGTTTGGGGCTCTAGTGAGGTCCAAATTGGCTCAACTAAACGTTAATATGACGCTCATTATACGGACTAATCTCGTTCCGAAGATTTTGATCTTAAGGATGCACCATGTTCTGATTCTTCAATTTTTACCAACAGAGTTCAAATATAACTTAGAATAATAATATAATATTATACAATAATATAATTTATCTTTGTATATGAGGTCTGTCGGTAATACAGTGGAGAAGAGAAGTGAGAAGTAGAAGGACGAAGTGGAGGTGCAAAGGGAGTAGATACCAGGGTTGCTGGCTTGTTCGCTGGTTGGCCTGAGTTAATTATAACTGATGGTTATCAACCGGTTAACTCCGACACGCCATTACGTGCCTCGCCTACCGTTCTGTCTGTTTCTCTATGTGCACCTCGAGCAAACTGGAGCCACCGAGATTTCTACCCTCTACAAGCGGAGTGCCACCTTGAACGAATGTTTCCTTTAAGGGTGCCAACTATCCTTCAAAATTCTCTACTTACGACGAGAAGAGCTACTCAACTAGAAAGAAAATCGAGCGTTATACAAGGAATATTGTACAAAATCGATGTTAGTATTTCCAATTTCCTATTTCCTTTTATAACATTTAGGAAAGTCTTGCTATTTTACCTCGAAGAGGAAAGAGGTCTTATCTCAAATCCGCGACGAAGTTCGCATTGCCTAATCTGTGCCAATCATCTAAACGATGCGTGTAATGTATTCGCTGGATTTCTATGGTGACCGCAGATAAGCAACCCGACAGGCTGTCCACGCCATTACTTTTCGGATTTGATTTTGGACTGTGTGCGAAGGGGATATCGTGTGAAATACAAGCACATTACGAAAGTAACTAACTTATAGAGATACTCTCTCTTCTTTAGTGATAAAAGAACCAGCTGCTTACAATCTAGAAAATTAATTGTATTTCTTTTTCTAAAGAGAAGAGACGTTTTTAATACATTCAATTTAAATACCTGTCTCTACTGGACAGCTTTAGGGGTTGATCCAAGTATTTTCACCCCCCTTATTGTGTACAGGATTATATTGAAGAGAATTTTCCACATCTTAATATCTCAAAAAAGTTTTGGGCTTTTTTGATATATTCCATAGAGGGTTGGTTTTATCATGAATATCATTATATCCACTATAAAAAGGGGTATTATTAAAAAGAATTTTCGACGCCTCGAAAATTAAAAAGTTTGAAATTTTGTGCATATATTTAGATCAGCACAAAGTATTCCCACCAAGAAAAGAAATGAAAAATTTAACCCACCCTGAAGACTTTGATTGAACTCTATTTCTTTATTTTAACTTTAGACTTGGATTGAAATGAACGTACTGCTTTTTCCGAAACGAAGTTAAGAAGTGCGAAGCACACCTCAGGGGCAAAGCAGGATCGAGTCACGACGTGGAAGGTAGACTTTTCTCAAGAAATCAATCTGAGAATGGCCTCGTTAATCTGAGGGTGGTTTCTGGATGCCCGGTTGCTCTTACATCACGTAATAGTATCGGAGCACTCACCCCTTCTGGCGCGGGCGGCGAGTGACTGAGTGGTTATTTAGGTAAGAGCCACCCCCAGCGACCCCCCAAGTCTACTACCCCCAACTAAGTAATGGCCCCACAACATATTGTGCAAAAAAGCTCGCTCACTTATTTACGTGAACTAAGAATTCAATCTTAAAAAATTATTACTCAAAATTGTTCATTTTGAATAATCTAGTGAATCGAATATGATTGAAAATTAATATTCACATTAATCTTTATCAGTAGTATTTTATTACATATGACCTAGAATGAAAGTTTCTACAAGTTCAAATTTCTTTCCCTGCACTGAGATTCGAACCTGCGACAGTCGCCCATACTGGCGAGTGAACCATATGCACGCTACCAGCTGAGCTAGTGATATCCAATCTTCTAAATAAATACATATGAAGACTAATTTCGAAATTTCTCTTTTGAGAAGATTCCAAGATTGAAAAGTTAATTACAAAACCTATCTCTGAAACATTTCTTTCGTGAGTAATTAATCGATCAGCTGAAATTGCCCGATCTTAGATTACAAGGGAGCAAAAAAGGAAACAAGGAAATAGAGTGAAAATTACATTCGGTTTCGTGTTCTTCTTCTCTTTATCATGCGAAAAAAGATTTAGCTTTAGAATGTTAACTTCCGAATTAAAGAGATACGATAAAAAGTGAAGATCTGTTTTGATTTAATTATTTCACAATTTAGTTACTATACTAAGATTGACTACCTAATTTAATTTAACAGATTTTAGAAGATTTTGAAGAATTTAAAAGTATTATAAACAATTTCCAAAAATTTTGGGGCATATCAAAGGATTTTAAAAGATATTTAACTTGTTCAAGGATTAAAATGAAATTTTAGAATTGTTTGGTGGGATTTCAAAGAATTTCAACATATATATTTTATATTCGATATTTTATGCTATCTGTGGAAATTAAACCTAAAATATTTTCAAATATTCTTTGAAATCGAAGGATAAAATTTACTTCATAAATATCATGATATTTACTATAATAATAATTCTAAATATAATTAAATCCGAAACAGTTTAGAAGCAGGGAAAAATGTTCTTTGAGTGTCTACAGGCTACAAAATGAATAATTTTATAAGAAAATAAAACGTATGCCATGAAATATGGATAATTAATGATGAGAGATTTTGGGAATGTTGGGGGAAGGCGGGTGTCTATGTCAGTAGTATAATTATGGATTAGATGAATGAAAGGACGCTCTTCAAAGGGTGACTATGGAGGGTGACACAGAGAATACAGTGACACTGGTAGCATCGTCAGGGGTCGAAACGACAAACACGCACTCAATGCTCGAGGGTTGGTTCACGATACCACGACGTATCTCGAAATCTTCAACCTCTAAACTGCACGTGCCGTGCCAGAAACGTAAACCCCAAATTCAAACGTGTCAGTGAGATACAAACTATTACGGTGACTTTCAAGAGTTTTCAACTTGACTCCTACTAATTTCGAGAAATTTTCTAATTAACTTTAATATGTGGATCTCTTCACGCTCGATTTTCTGTAATTAAAATCAGTGAGGCGGAAAAAAAATTAGGCTTTAATTTTCACATTAAGTGATTATATAGATTGCCTTTTGAATGACTTGATGTTGTAAAAAGTAAAATAAATAATCGCACGTGTTAGTTTGCTATAGTTGTTATAAATGTGAGTACGTACATATTTGTTCAAAATTGTAAAGATGAGAGAAGTTTTGAATAAAAAGAAGATAAAATAGGAATATGCGAAAGTGGATCCTTGTGGTGCAAATGATCTTTATACTGTCCTGCTATTTAGCCAATAAAGAGCGAATGGCCGGTAACGGAGCATCGAGTTGTAGGGATGATCTGATTACAAGCGCATGTCATGGGAAAGTCACGGCAGACCGGGAGGGGTAGAAAAGGGAATGCACGCTCTCTCATTGTTACTGATGCCCAGTTCGAAGGGGTAGGCATTTCGGAATTAATTTAATTTCCACGCATGGCGACACGCATAGCGGTCGTTACGCTTTTGCTTTTACACCGATATACATGTCTGCTCCATAAACCACATATAAATCTCATTTTGGCCACCGAGTGTAATCACGTTCTTGTTAACGATCGAGTTCATTTTCTAAACTGTTCCTACATTCCCCAGCGTCCAAATTTATTGTTAAATCAATCGCGAATTTATTATATGCAATTAATTAAAAGAAGAAAGGTTCGACGCTCTATCATCAGTTATAGCGTTTATCTCTCAACGTTAGCTTGCTAAGGGACCGTCCATAAATTACGTAAGGTTTTTAATTAGGGGGGGGGGGGGGAAAGCATTTTTCTATGTTGACCTTACGTGGGGGGACGTGGTCAAAAAACTTTCTTACGTAAGATTGTTTATTTTTTAAAAATCACTGAAAATCAACGTTAAATATAAGAGGTATTTAAAAAAAGCAAAATGTTATATTTCATGTAATCTGTTAATCTCTCCTTTATAGTAATAAATGTTCGTTTCAAAAGAGCGCAACGCGTAATGAAAAGAGAATTATAAGTTACAAGACCTTAAACCCTGTAATTTTGAATTGGTGTGATTAAATCGAAATGGTTTACAGTTAATAAAGTCTCACATCGGCAAGTGAATGCGTTTCGTATAAAAGGCAGTGACGCGTTCACAATAGCTCGTTTATCGGGTCCAAGACGAGAGTTTTCTCGCGTTTCTAGCGATCGCGATTCATCAATAAAACTGAGTCATTTAGCAAGTCCGAGCGTAGGAGTCGAGTGGCGAATTTCCAAGATAAAGGAGTCTACAATAGAGTAACCAATGGTTGGTATTCGGCCAGTGTCGAAACGGTGGCCTCAATCACTCGTGATAACAATGCCGTGGGGTTTATAAATCCGCGCATTGTTGCCAACTTAAAAGCTCTCTCGACGAACGAAGACGGCTCGAGGGTGCACGAGGGATGGCAAGGGGTGAGAGAACCGTGTAAAAGCATTGAGAGCACTTTAATGAATACGATTAGGGGCGTTAACTGCGAAGGATTGCCAACCTGAAGAAAGCTCTCTAGAAGGGTTCTCAGGGCTTTTATATATTTTGTGTTTCACTGCCATAACTCACTGGGATACCAAATCATTGAACATGTCCCCCCATTTTTCTCTAAATTAGGTTTCTTATCTTCTCTACTCATCGAAATACTATTCTGCGAATCAACCTTCATTTAAAATAACAAAAATAAATAATCAAACTGCGCTTTGTATGTTTAGAAAATTTTTAACTCGTTTGAAGATAGCGTCATTCAAATTAACAAAAACAAGTCGCTCTCACATCCGTCAAAGAAAATGCAAAAATTTGTCTTAAAATTATTTTCAATATAAATCACAATTTAAAACAAAACTTTACGGCTTTCTGCTCTAAATTTATGTTTTGGATGCACTTATTTTACAATGTTTCAGCTCTGAAAAGTGAAACGATCGATTTACAATGAAAGTGACAAGTTCTGGAGAATCGAAAAAATCGCATAGACAGTCATTGATTTCGGAGAAATTCAAGAAATCTCTATTTCGTGGTTCCAGTAATTGTAAGTTTAGAGTTTTGAAAAACTGTTTTTTTTTTTTATTATTAAAACTATTCGTAATTGTGTGATCAATAGACAGTTCTTATTCGAGAAAAAGCAAGAGAAAAAAACTGGGTTTGACAATTTCAAACCCTACCACATCTGCTGACAAGAAGTTTATAATTCTCCAAAAAAGTAAAGAGAAATTTCATTCAATTCCCTTGCGCGTTGCACCTGGTCACTTGGGAATTTCTGTTACGAAGCAGTCAACCAAACGCGTTGAAAGTAATAAAAACACTGTTAAGGTATAATTTACGTAGTAATTACATACTTTAAGTTTTTTCACTCTCGATTTAAATTTGAAGTACGAGGAGAAAGCGAAACCTCGAAAGAAGTGAAACAAAGCATTATAGTTGTTGATTTTGGGATAATAATAAACAATAAAATCTCATCCTTAGAATTGCCCTTTGGAATATGATTCTCCAAACATCTTTATCGAGATGTTGCAAAAGTACATCACTCTTATTAAGAATGCGATGGTACTCTGGTTGTCTATGATATCTTACTCTTTCTACAGGAGAAATTCTAGAAAATGAAACAAGAATGTAAACACTGTAATAATAAACCACATGAAGATGGTATGTAAGAATTTCATATAAGGAATCTCGTACTATCTGTTTTCATAAGACATTGAAAATCATTTAACGAATTAATGACGAGCAGGGTTCTTCATAAATATGAAAATACGTACCTAATTCTGGTTGAAACCTGATCCCAACAAAATCCTTAATATTAATTTGGCACAAAACCCTCTAAAGCATGAAGCAAGCGGGAAGGAAAGTGATTTCATCGCATGTTTGACAATAAATCACTGGCGTTTAAAGACCCTGGATCTCGAAACCACAGACTGACTCTCGCGATGGAGATCACCCTTCCACCCTCTCGGCGTTAGATTTTTTTCTGTCGACACGCAACATCCCCCTTGAATATACCGTTTCTCCGTGGGAAGTGGTGGGAAGTCAGAGGGGTTATTATTTTCTGGTGGTAAGGGGAGAAATCTATCTAATGTGAGTCTATGCACTCACTGGAATGACACGCGCGTCTGCGTTATCTATGACAATGCACGCATCACGTATTCCAATGCGTTTTTCGTTAAATGCGCTCAGATGCGCTCGATAGATAAGGTATATCGTGTGTCGAGGGATTGTGTATTGTGCATTGGTCGGGGTCGATTCGGCCACGGGCAACTGCTCATTTATTAGGATTTCACGCCCGTGATCCCGTTATGGCTCTCATTTTACGGGGGATTACGTATTGTTGCTGCCAGTTCAGCCACTGGTTTCCCCATAGTTTCTTTTCGTCTTCGTGAGAAATACGAGGAAAGCACGACACTTATATCTACTCACTACATATAGTCATTTACAGTCGATTCTAGTCAGCTCCAATGTTCCAATAGAAACGTTCTCCAATTCGATCCTGCTTGCACCAAAAAAAACCACTCATTCCACAATCGCAGTTTGGTTAATTGTTTCCTTCAGCATAATTTTTCAAAGTATACATAAATAGGAGGGAAATAAATTTACTTTGGATTTTTTCAATACCCGAACTTAAATTCAATTCAAATTAAATTAAATTTAAATGTCCCGCACAGGATACACTCTATAGTGAAGTGTTAGTGAAATGGCGATGTCATTTCACATAAACAAAAAAAAAACTTTTGCCGCATTAAATTTGTTTTTTTTGCAAAAAAAAAGTTACGTGTCAATTCATTAAATCATAAATTTCTATTGCAATAATGCCTGCGACGTTTCCATTTCCGGAATGAGCTACCAGATTGTAGGGAGTGTGTTTGAGGGGCCAATTCGAGGGAGCAATGACTGCTTCTGTATTACAGGAGCAGTGAATGATAAAAATGACGAAAATCAAATCATTTCCGGATGCCTCCTCTAGTTCCCTCCCTCCCCAAACTGTGATTCTCTATAGAATACTCACGCACGCGTGCATCATCTATATACGAGATGTAATTGACGTGTCTCGTGAATGCGCTCGTTCTGCCGGATACGATTCGCATTAAGCACGCCCGTCGTCCGTCAGTTCGTTGCGAATCTACGACGTCAGGCGTACCGACGCGCGCTAAATTTGCAAAGCGATTTCGGAAACTCGCGACGTCCTGCCGTGAATCCAGCCAACTCGTCCGGTTAAACGAAGCATGAATGGCAAATCAACAGCGAATCAGAATACTAGATATAATATTCTATACCAAAGGAGAAAAGAAGATTTTTACTCCCTTATGCGTTAATATAAGCGCGTAGTTTGAAAGAAATCGAAGGTGAGGGGTTTTCGAAAGTATATCCAATGGAACTTTTTAAATTTAAAAAACAGCATCTGAGAGTGTAATATGGTAGGTGCTTGCTCGGCTTGTTATGTTAGTGCATTGAGACTGATTGATGGCGTAACAGCGACTGGGAAATGAGTATGGGAAGCTATGGGTCGCAATTTCTACGACACTAGGACGGTTTATGGCCTCAAAGCCGAGCAACACATTTGAAACTGTAGAGTGTAGCTGAAGCTGACGGTTGAACCTACTAGAATTGGCCGCGAGCCTAACTCGATGCCGGATTAATTAATTCGAAATACCGTGAACCGGAAAGCCTAGATTAGTCCGCGTGGAGCTTTCGTGGACCGATAGAGCTTGCGTGGCTACGTTGGGATATTAAACGCTGCACTTGACTACGACGATCTCGTTCTAACTTTAATAGCTCGTACATTCTACAACATCCTGAATTTCCGTGATTGTCGTCTCTCTGGACTCTGGACCATGTCCTGTTATTACCAATCGCGATCCCTATATCGACCACATGAAGTTCATTCTTAAACGAGCTATCCAATTTTTATCGTGCCCCAATTTGATTTCCGCTTTGCAAAATTTATTGGCGAATTTTCAGTTACATATTTATTACTAGAAAAATTAGAGCGGTTAAAATATATATTTTTTAAATAATGTAATTCTTCAAAAGTTCACGACAACCTTTGAAACATCTCAAAATTCCTCAAAATCTGTAAAACTCAATAAACGAGCTGAACGTAGTCGTCTCAGTGTTAAAGGACGAAAAGACGTCACTTCTATTTTATTATAATTATAAATATATAATTATTTATTTATTTATTCTCATTTATTCTCAATTATTCTCACTGCTGCGCGTGACTCAAATCAGTAGTATTTATAAGATTTTTTCAGATGTAAATCTGGTGGATAATAATGAACACGATAAGCAGGTGTATATTGCGTGTAAAAGAACGTTTATTACACGTGGCGTGGCATGTGCTTTCTCAATGAGTTCAGAATCTGTAGAAATCGACGCAACGTACCACTCATAAGTCTCAAGTGGAGCCAGCCAATTAGTAAATCCAATTTCGATAAATTTTTCATAAAAAAAATTTTATAATGAGAATAAAGTTTGGTAATAAAGTGCTAAAAAAATTATTCCTTCAAATTTAGTAGATACTTATGTATTCATATATATGAGTATTAAAATTATTTATTTTCAAATTTTAAATTCTGATTTTTCGATTCGGAAAATTAAATTTAACAGTCATTCCAATACACTGAGAAACTCTGTGTTAAAAAAATTACTAATATCGATAGCAAGTAGGGGTAAAATCCCAAAATTGAGACATTTTAATACAGAAAATAATAAATTTTACTATTTCAATAGTAATTTTTACTATTTAAATAGTAAAATTTATTATTTTCTGTATTAAAATGTCTCAATTTTGGAAGAGTAAGAGTTTTTATAACACATGGTAGTGCACATAGTTTACATGTTTATCACGACATTCATACAATTGTAGTACCATTGATTTATGATCAACAACAAAATATGAATATACTAGCCGATAAAAAAAATGTGTGTTCGATTGAATTGTGATGACATTACAAAGGAGGCTTTACACGACGAGGCATTAAGAGAAATGTTGAGTAAACCTGCTTGGTAATATGAAACTAATATAATTTTATGTTAGAATGATTTGTGCTCTATACAAAAATTCAAATTTCAGACAAGCTGCAAAATATCAGTCAAGACTTTTTCGAACTCGATCAATGAGTCGAAAGAAAACTGCTGTTTATTGGATATAGAATACATCGTCATAAAAAATGGTGCGAAATCTTTACGTTCACCTGCTTTAGATTTGCATTGGTAGCAACTTGAATTACTCGATGTGTATAGATTTTTGATATTATATTTCATATTAGTACTCTCATGATTTCACTTGTTTTTTAAAATTGTCTTTAAAAAAATTCCTGTCTATCTGAGCGAAAATTTCTCAGTCCGACCTCGTAGGATTAATATCTTATCATAAATGTAAATGAAGTCGTACAATCTCCTTCAAATTTGTACTACTCTGAAACTTTTTCTTATCTTTAAAACAGTACTTGCGAACTCTCGTATTTTAATTTGCAAATGCAAATCTACACATCGACGAAAATTATCCACTAGTAGCTTTTTATTCGCGAGTGCAGTTTACGAGTACAGTGAATACGTTTATTAAAATACGTTTTTTATAATTAAAAATGAATTCAGCTAAGTACTTAGTATTATCAATCTATTTCTGTATACCAGAAATTGCTACGTACAGAATTTTAAGCGTTATTCCTTGGCCCTTAAAGAGTCATAATATGATATTTCAAACCTTGCTGAAAGGTTTAGCAAAACGTGGACATCAAGTTGACGTCATTAGTCATTACGAACTGGAAAACGCTCCAACAAACTATACAACAGTAATGAAGATAGGAGAACTAAATCTCGATATCAAAGTAAATTTGGATTCAATTGAAGAAGCAGTCAACTGCTTCCACGATGTGATTGGGTATCTATCAAGAAAAAAAATTGGAAGATCGTTCTGCAAAATCCTGGCGCATGAAAAGATGCAACAACTATTGCAAAATCCCCCGAAAGATCCATCGTATGATCTCATCATCATAGAAGTAAATATTTTCAATTTTACTTTGATTTGTTTAATAAATAATCACTGATTCCACAAAAGAAACGATTTTTAATTCTGTTGCAGAGTGAAGGAGTAAGTTGTCTATATGGTTTGGGTCCTTTTTTTAAAGTACCTCTAATAACTTTAACAGCCAGTCAGGAATTCCCATGGATTTCACGAACTGTTGGAAATCCCTTATCTACAGCTTTTTTTCCAACACATCTACTTAAAATATCTGAGATCAGAACTTTTTGGGATCGTCTTGTGAATACCCTGCGGAGCACGTTTGACATCTACAGATATCACAAAGTAACTGAAGATCAGTTGGAATTAGTTCAAAAATATTTGATAGAAGATATTCTAACAATTAGGCAGATTGAAAATATGGTCGCTTTGACTTTAGTAAATACGCATCACACAATACAGGGAGTCAGACCAACGACTCCTGCTTTCGTTGAAATAGGAGGAATACACATAGAGGAGGAAAACACCAATTTTACAGAAGAAGTAAAAACATATTATACTTAATTCTCCCACGTTATGCCACTTTCGCGATTTTAATGAAAATAATATTTTCATGTATATTATACATTTTTAATAGTTGAATTTTTTATGAGTTTTATTGATTCACTCCGTTTTTAAGTTATTATAAGTAAAAAAACGGAAAAAGGGTAATTTTCTGAAAAATAGGCGGGAAAAAACAGAAAATCCTTGAAAAAGAAGAACAAGGAAATTTCAGAATTTTTTCTAATTTTAATTCTAATAGTTTAAGGAAATGAAACAATGGATGGATGAAAGTAAAAGTGGAGTAATCTACATGTCACTAGGAACTGTACTTGTAATAGAAAACATGCCAAAAAAGACAATATTATCAATTTACTCCACATTCTCCAAATTCGCACCTATAAGATTTTTGATCAAAGGATCAGAAGGGTTCAAATTTCCACCTGGACTTCCAAAGAACGTCATGACTAAAACTTGGATACCACAAATACCGGTTTTATGTAAATTTATTGACCAAAGTAATTGACATTTATATGAAATTATCTGAATTAATCAATAAATCTATGTATCAGGTCACAATAACACTCGGGCATTTATAACACATGGTGGTGTACACAGTATTCAAGAAACATTCTACTGTGGAATTCCTACTATTGGAATACCAATGTTTGCTGATCAATATCAAAACGTGGATATTCTAATTAAAAAAAATATGGGTATTAAATTAGATTTCGAGAAAATTACAAAAAATATGCTGAATGAAGCTCTAACGAAGATATTAAACGACCAAAATTTCAGGTATGTAAATGCAGAAATTATATTTTAAATGCTACTTTTAACAACTAAAAAAAATTTTAACGCTGATAATTTCACAGGGAAGCTGCAAAATATAATTCAAAACTTTTTCGAGATCGACCAATGAGTTCAATGGACACTGCTATTTATTGGATAGAATACGTGATAAGAAATGGAGCAAAATCTTTACGATCACCGGCTGTTGATATGCATTGGTGGCAGGTTGATCTTTTAGATGTTTATGGATTTTTGTTACTGTGTTTTATAATAATAATTTATATAAGCTTCATTTTCGTAAAAATTGTCAAGAAATTCCTTTGTAAAAAGGTCAAGTTGGAATTAAAAAGAGACTAGGATGAATGTATCAATGAATCAACGATTAACTTAAATGTTAACTTTTTCGCTATTTAAATAAAAATTATAAGGACAAAAATTCTAAAAATAATCTTCCCTTGAAATATCTGCTTATCAAACAGAATTATCTATACAATTGCGTATGATATATGAACACCTTTTATGTATGCCATATCTTCTTCAGTTTTCTTTCCTTCTTTTTAAAAATTTTATTTAAGATATTATTGACATGCATATGCATATCTTTAAGTTATTAAAATTCATGATTGCTTATGAATGGATAATAAAAATTACGCTAGCAATGCCTACTTTATTTGAAACTCATAAAGTATTCAATTGTGACGGAACAAAGATGAATTCTATCCGATTTTTCATAAAGTTATTAATATTATTTCTGGTAACAGAAATTGGTGCATACAGAATCTTGTGTATATTTCCTATGGATTTTAAGAGTCACAATCTTCTGTTTGAATCATTGATGAAGGGTTTTGCAAAACGGGGACATCAAGTGGACGTTATTTCACATTACGAACTTTCGAATCCACCGCAAAATTATAAAACAATTCTCAATTTAAACAATCTAAGTACTGAAATCGGTAAATTGGGCTCTATTTTGGATGCAGAAACAATCGATTTCGTTGAAGGAGACCTTATTAGAACTACTGAATATATATATGGGCTTAATATTTGTGAGCTTTTGAATCACAAAGAAATACAAAAAATTATTAGGAATCCGCCCAAAGATCCAGGATACGATCTCTTCCTCACTGAGGTATAATTATTACTTTTACTAAAAATAAGAGTGGAGGATGCGATTGACATGTATTTTTACATAGGGATTAGCATCCAGTTGCTTCTACGGTTTGGGATTCATTTTTAAAGTACCTGTAGTGACTGTAACTGCCAGCTTAGAACTACCTTGGACATCTCAAAATGTTGGAAATCCCTTATCAACAGCCTTTTTTCCAACTTTTCAACTACCGAAGTCGGACATTAATACCTTCTGGGATAGATTGCGGAATACTATAAGAGCTAGAATTGATATTCTCAGATTCCTTTCGTTTACTGAGAATCAGTCATCAGCAATGCAAAAGTATTTCGGCCCAAGTAGTCCAACGGTTAGAGAAGTTGAAAAATTGGTGGCTTTGTCAATTGTAAATACACATTACACAATTCAAGGAATCAGACCAACGACTCCAGCTTTTGTCGAGATCGCAGGACTACATATTGAAGCAGACGAATCTAAATTAACAGGAGTGAGAAAAATGTCATACCCTTGTTTAAACAAATATCGTGTATTATGGTTTCGAATTAAACTATTTTCTCTAACTCAGAAACTGAAGAAATGGATGGATGAAAGCAAAGATGGAATAGTCTTCTTCTCTTTAGGAACAATAATACCAATTACAGTTCTTTCGAACGAAATTCTGCAAGCAATTTATTCGTCATTTGCAAAAATCGCACCTATTAAAGTTTTAATGAAAGAAACCAATGGGATTAAATTTCCTCCTGGGATTCCTAAAAATGTCATCACTATGTCATGGATACCACAAATGCCTATTCTAGGTATTTTGATTTTTAAATGTTGCAAATTTCGAAAATTTGGATCAAAGACTTTAAGGGTGTTGGTTCAGATTCTAGCCATGAAATTATATCTCTTCATTTTATTCAAAGAGTATTATAGAACTAGATATTTTTTAATTTACGAAGAATCTAATGAATTATATCGTTTTTAGGACACAATAACACAAGAGCGTTTATAACACATGGTGGAATGCACAGTATTCAAGAAGCTATTTATTTTGGAATTCCTACAATTGGAATTCCAATCTTCTATGATCAACATCGAAACGTGGACATTTTAGTGAAGAAAAAAATGGCGATTCAATTAAGGCATGACAAAATAAATGAGAAGTCTTTAGACGAGGCATTGAAGAAGATATTGTATGATTCCAAATATAGGTATTACAATTAATGAAGAAGTTAAATTCTAGTCATTCAAACTGAAAATCATCTTTAAGGTTGTTGGGCTCAACTTCTAACCATAACGACATTCAATTTTTAAATCTCGTTTTAAAATCATTACACTAAATTTTTCTTATTAAATTTTATATAATTGATACAATAAATATTTTTTATTTTCAACTTTAAATGTTAAAAGTTTAATTAAATTAAAAGTTAGACTAATAATCTAATAATAGAATTAAAATAATTTTTAATATTTAATAGGAGAATTAATATAATAATTATTTTAAAATAAGATTATCAGAATAAAAGATATACTCAAAGAATATTAGAAGATAGACAATAATAGTTTGCTCTGTATACCGAGAAAAAGATTTTCTTCGTTTAAGAGGATTCCTCTTATTCTGATGCAATTTTTCGTCTGCAATATGGTATATAAAGTTTTCCTCTTAAAAGTAGAGGAAAATAATCTAATTTATAGATGAATATGCTCATTTTTGACAGGATTCAGTAAAAGGAATTTTCTTCTTAAACAAAGAAAATATTTTTCTCGGTCTATGCATAGTTATATTTGAAAAATAAGTCCTACATACAGAGGAAAAACAAATCTAATATGAATATTTGTTAAGTAAACTCAAGAGATCGAATTTCAAGGTTAGCACTTGTGTCAAACACCTTCAGCTTTTAAAATATGTGTAAACTTAAATTCGAAATAAAAAGAAAACTTTCACTTCAGAGAGGCTGCAAAATATAATTCACAACTTTTTCGAGATCGACCAATGAGTCCAATGAATACTGCTATCTATTGGATGGAGTACGTCATAAGAAATGGAGGAACTGCTCTAAAATCACCTGCTGTAGAATTATATTGGTGGCAAGTCGAACTTCTAGACGTCTACGGATTTTTGTTACTGTCCTTTCTAATAATAATTTATCTAATTTTAATTTTTCTCAAAGCCACCTTTAACATGTACTTTAGTTACAATATCAAAGCACAACTAAAGAGAGATTAAAAATTTGTCGTACATATGTACTCACCTAGAAATTCTTTTGGGAGTCAATATTTGATCATTCCACTAATGTACCTTGCTACAAAGTTAGGAAAATTCTTCAAACTAATAAATCATTTTAACTAAACTTTTTTCACCTCTAACTTTATGTGGAGAAGATTATAGAGAAGTAAATTATCTTTCAAAACCTAAAAGAACAGTCATCCTGTCATTGCTGATAATGCAGAATCAACAAATTTTATTTTAACACATCATTTCAAATTTATTGTCTAAGTTATCATCTGGTTATAAGGAACAAAAACTTTATTTCCCTCTCATATATACAGCTTCTACTGAACTGATTCATAAGTTGAAAACTCTAGTTGTACAAGTCAAGATCTTTACAAAAATTCAGAAGATTTCACAGAAAAAATAAGGTGTTATTTTTGTTTGCGGTAATTATCTGAAGGTAATTTATTGATTAAAAAAATTATTTTGTTGGTTTTAAAAATTAAATCCCGAAATCGATATAGTGATGTTAATAAAAAACATTTCCAAACTTGATGTAATTAGTATAAAAGTCATCTTTGGGTTTCAGGCCTCTGATCGAAAATCGATCAAAATTGGAAATTTCTACAAAAAATGTTTGTTAACTGTCAATAACCGCAATCTGGGTCCGACTGTAACTAGATAAAAATTTCTGCACAGGTTCTTAAATCTCTGCAAAGTATTTTTACAGAAAAATATCATGGATCCGACAAGGTGTATTATATTTCTATTCATCTCTTTCCTGGTAGCAAATGTTAATACATCCAGAATATTGGGTATCTTCCCGTTACCATTTAAAAGCCACAATATGTTTTTCCAAGCAATTATGAAGGATCTGGCAAAACAAGGACATCAAGTGGACGTTATTTCACACTACGAGCTTCCAAATCCACCGCAAAATTACAAAACTATTGTTAATTTAGCGAACCTAAACCATAAATTAGATGTCAGGGTTCAATTTAAATCGCTTCAGGAAGCTGTCAAATCTTTGCAAGATGTAAATAAAATGATAACTAGAATGGGGTTTAACATTTGCGAACTTATGTCTCATGAGAAAATGCAGAAACTAATCAAAAATCCACCAAAAGATCCAACCTATGATCTCATCATTACAGAGGTAACTTTTACTTTTAGGTGTTATTTTTTTAAAAAAGACAATTTTATCAGCTATTTTTGAAACACTGAAATTATTTCAATTTTAGGGACTCACAATGAGCTGTTACTATGGTTTTGGACCTCTTCTCAAAGTACCTATAGTAACTCTTACTTCCTCTTCGGAACTCCCTTGGATCTCTTATAATATTGGAAATCCCTTATCAACAGCCTTTTATCCTACCCTTCGAGTAAGTAAAGTGGAGATTAGAACTTTCTGGGATAGATTGAAAAATACATTAAAAGCCAAATTTGGTATCTACCTATTCTTTGCTCTTTCTGAAAATCAATCAAAAGCAATGCAGAATCATCTGGGCGCAACTGTCCCACCGGTTAGAGAAGTGGAAAAATTGGTGGCTTTGTCAATTGTAAATACACATTACACAATTCAAGGAATCAGACCAACGACTCCAGCTTTTGTCGAAGTCGCAGGATTACACATTGAAGCAGATGAATCCGAATTAACAGGAGTGAGAAAAATGTCATACCTTTGTTTAAAAAAATATCGAGTAGAACGGGGTCGAGGGAGACTTTTTCGACCACTTCTTTCGATCTTGACACATGATATATTATTCTCATGCTACAATTTTGAATTAAATTAAACTACACATATTCCCTCTACCTCAGGAACTGAAGCAATGGCTGGATGAAAGCAAACATGGAGTAGTATACTTCTCTTTAGGAACCACAATGCCTATAGAAAATCTGCCAGAGGAAACATTGCAAGCAATTTCATCGTCACTTGCAAAACTCTCGCCAATTAAAGTTTTAGTGAAAACCGAAAATAAAAATATATTTTCAGCTGAGTGTCTAGAAAATGTCTTTACTATGTCATGGGTACCACAAATACCAGTTCTAAGTAGGCATAATTTTCCTAAATAAATATAGAGTTATTAATTTTCAGATTTGCTAATGAAATGATCAATTATATCATTTTCAGGACACAATAACACCAGAGCGTTTATAACACATGGTGGAATCCACAGTGTTCAAGAAGCTATTTATTTTGGAATTCCTACCATTGGAATTCCAATCTTCTATGATCAACATCAAAACGTGGACATTTTAGTGAATAAAAAGATGGGAGTACAATTAAATCATGACAAAATAACTGAAAAGTCTTTGGACGAGGCACTGAGGAAGATATTACATGAGCCAAAGTATAGGTAAAGAAATTATATATCTAAAGCCGATTTCAATGCTTCAATAATATCAGGTTTTTATGTTCTTACCTATATAATTATTGTGATTTTCAGGGAAGCTGCAGAATATAATTCACAGCTCTTTCGAGATCGACCATTGAGTCCAATGAAAACTGCTACTTATTGGATAGAATATATAATAAAAAATGGTCCACAATCTTTACGGTCACCTGCTATTGATATGTACTGGTGGCAACTCGAACTTCTAGATGTCTACGGATTTTTGATATTAAGCTTTCTAATGACATGTTATATAATATTAACTATTTTCAGAGCCATTTTCAAAATGTGCTTTCGGAAAAATGTAAAAATGGAGCTAAAGAGAGATTGATCTTTGAAATTAAGAGACTTTCAATTACACGAAACCTTTAAATTCAATTACACGAAACAACTTAAAATTAATTGAGAAAGTATTTTACATCTATTAAAATGCCTAGAAGTTTTTTGGTATTTATCAGAATTCCATAATATCTTTGAAAATCCTTTGAAATATTTCGAATTTATGAAATATAAAAATTCGAGAACTGGGAAAATTGCGAAATCATTTGATCTCATCAGCAGAAGTACTGAAAGGTTTTTATTATAACTATTAGAGGAAGTCTGAAATTCGAGGACCACCAATATGATAATATTATCGCCACAAGCTACATGAGTATTTGCTCTTAATTTTAAAGTCTGCAGATAAGAGAGTATCGTCTGGTTTTGGTTACAGGATATTGTGACGCATGATGCCACTCAAGCTCGGCCACGTTAGCTGATTCCAGGCAATTATAGGCCCCTAATTATATGTTTACCCCCTGCCTTCCACTCACCAAACTGCGCTTAATTAATTCCTACGTCATTAACAGCATGACCAGCCTGCAGACCCTTGCATGGGTCAAGTGTGACCTCATCGTTTTTCACTCATTATTTCATATTGGCAACTTATAATTCATTTAGTTGATCTAACTGCCGTTTGAAACATCTATAAACGAAACTCAAAATTTGTTTAATACAATTATAAATGCAATATTAAATGCTCTCACGTTTGATTTTGTCATTCGACTAAGCGTTTTTGAGTTTCGACCTTGAAGATGTCATTTTGGTTTTTCGAAAAATTATGCAAATGTTCTTTATATAAATCTAATTGGAGAGTATATAATTAACGAAAAATGATAATGTACAAGACAGCCAGTATTTACTTTGACTGCGGTTAAATTTGCTCTGAAGAGTTTTAATTAACTCGTTTTGAACACAACCCACTTTTTTTAATCTGGTTTCAGTGCCTTTGGCGACAGCAGCGATACAAATATGGCGGAAAATACTGCCTTTATTAATTATCGAAGTTGCTCGTATCAGTGCTTGAAACATTTCAAAGCGGAAGAAAGAAAAGGGTGAAACGAACCTTACACTATAGCAGATAATGAAATATGATGAATCATATTAAAAGGTAATCATGGATGTCAAAGAGATATATCAGCAAAAGAATCGAGGAGTGTTTTAACTTTTGATGGAAATACTCCACTGTTTTAATAAATGTTTCAATAAACTGAAAAAAAGCGTACTGAATCCAATAGTTAGTTTATAAAATTTAATTGAATTAATTCACTCGTGCTTTGAAATCATGTTTACCTTTGATTCTGTGATTATAACTAATATTGACATTATGAATGTAAATGTAATTGAACGCAAAAATGCTAATGATAACTGTAATAATACGCGTTTGTTATTATCCGTTCGATTAATCATTTGCAATAATATAAATTATATATAATTTACCCAATAAAGAATCATGTCGTAATATGATATTGGCAATGTGCAACTAATGTTTCATTATTTTCTGATATATAATTCTACACCTTGCGTATAGGTTTTTTACGTACATGAATACATGATAACCGAAGTTGCCCAAGATTTTAAGAGACTGCAAATTACTTTAAGGAATTTCAGTGGATTCTGAATACACACGCCCACACACAGATATTAATATATTAGATTAGATTCAACCATATTTACATTGCTCTCAACAATTGAAAAAATATTTATGAATATCAGGTGGATTTATTCATATTACTTTTTGCGTGGTCGCTTTAATCAAGAGACTAATGAGGCCGATTGTAATGTAAGTCTACACCGACACGAAAGGACAAGAATGTGCATAGGAAGTACTTTGTGAGATAAGAGTGCACTGATACTCGTGTCATTCAAAACGATAACTGCACATTTCCGCAGGAAGAAGCAACAAATTTCTGATATTTGCTTTCTGTTATATTTTTTTAAATTTGAAACGATCTTATTCAGTATTTTAAGGGCATGTGATACTTTACCATAAGAGCAATTTAGTTTCCCCAATGTATAGTGATTAATGTTGGAAATTGAAGCTTGATATAACTCTTGGGTTAATAAAAAGCATGTTTGCAAAATTGAATGTAAAAATTGTATACTGTTGAATGGAAATTAATCTAGCATGGGTAATAAAATTCCCGTTAAGAATTAATATTCGAGTGTAGATGAGAGTCAAGCACGAGCCGGAAATCGCGGGATTTCGCATTAATCGAGTTGGCGATTGCCGTTCCATTAGCATCGAATCGAATTGCTCGAAATTGACTCGAATTGAGTTTGCCAAATGCTCAGAGTAGTACAATGACTGTGGCGCGTCGTTCAGATTGGGCATAGCGCTTCCCTCTGCTAAATGAATTATTTTTATGAGGGATAAACCGACTGCACTTGATATGTACTCGTATTTTCGCGTTAGTCTGAATATCGTATAACGTATATCGATATATGTATAGTAAAACTTTATATTGTGGGAACGCGTATCCCCCGGTTTGTAATTACACTTCGTTCAAAACCAATTAAGCGTGTCTGAATTCATTATTTGTCCAAGACTTTTCTCCATTGAATTTTCATTCATTGTTAATGATCACATCAATGTCACTTACACAATATTTGGTTTATTAAGCGCAGAATTTTATTATATTTCGTAGTAATTTGAAGAAAAAAATTTTCATTTTAGTATTATAAAAATTAGAGCACTTTATAAGTGTCATCATTTTGGAATAAATACTACCTGCATTTTTTTTAAAGCCTGATTTTTAATTACATAATGTAGAGTGTAAGTGAATAGCAAAAATGAAAGACTTCGGTGAATGAAGTTGTCGAGTTTACATAGTTTGGTCTATCGAAAAACGAATTAAAGTTAGGGTGAAAAATATCAGAGAAGTTTTTCCCTAAATTAATTAGACGCAATTAAGCAGACTTTTTCTCAGGATATGACTGCCTAGCACATCCTCCCTTCTCGTGGACGACTGAGTGGCTCTACTGCCGTCCGCTAAGAGGGTTTGCTTGTATCCCTCGAGATGCGCATGCGTCATCCGATTAAAATTACTAATGAGCTAATTAACTTTAGCGCGCAGCTCTCCCGGCTAAGTTGACCGCCTGATTATGATGCATAGCTTCTGACTTAAAGCCTCATAAAAATGTACGTCATTTCCCATTATGCTTCCGATAGCAAGAAACCTCTCAAAATAATTCTCGCTTTTCTTTTTTTTTAATTTAATTAAAACTCGCAGCAATTTCTGAGAAATCGAATTAATTTTTTTACTAAGGATATTTGAATTCCACGAGATTTATTTCCGAACTATAGCTGGTCCTTATTAAATTTTTCAATCATTTCACAAACTCTAAATTTAATTTAACTTTTCTACTTACGGAAACCTTGAGCAGATTTGAATTCACACACCTGAAACAAAAAAATTTTGATAATTAAAAAAATCTGTTGATATTTTAAACTTTTATAAATAATTAATTTCATTAATAATCCCCAACGTTATAGTGGTGGTAAGAATTTTCGAACCCACCCCCATATTTAAAAAATATCTTTAAAAAATCACACGAAGGTATATGGAATAATTTGTCTAGAAATAAATAAGGAAAGCGTATATCCTTCGAAGTTGGAGGTCAAAGCGATCGGTCTTCCGGTGGGTGGTTGATGACAATGGAAAATTAATGTATTATCTTCAGAGGGATCTACCTTGGACCAGAGTGTCTCTGATTCAAACGGGTGGCAAGAGGAATACTAGACATATCAGGAATCCAGAAGTGCTTTCCCATGTTCCTTAACGGACAGATCGCTCCTTTTCCTGGGTTCTCCTGCTCTAGAATAATTTAAAAAAATAGTCCACTTTTCCCCTCCTTCAATACATCTGTATTCAGATGGTCCACACGATGCTTCCATTGATTTTGCACAAATGCGCGGTTCAGACACGAGTATTTCCTTTGCAAACAATAAAATTAAAGTACATAGAAAACCTCCACTAATATTCTTTCGATCTTGTATTTACTTTACTTTTTTCCCCATCTAAAAAAATGGTGTAACGAAACATATCAAAAGTCTCGTATACATTTGTATACTTTGTTTTTGCAAATATAATTGACTTTCGATTGACTTGAAGTTGTAAGAAGAAAAACAAAATAATCGCGCATGTTGATTTGCTAGTAAAAATAAAAATATAATTTTAGTATGGAAAACAAGCATTATTTAATAAATTAGAATATTTAGATACAGATAATTGGATATTATGCAAACACGAAAAAGTGCCCATGGGGTCGACAGATGCGAGGCCTCGAGCGAACGTAACATGTGGTATTCATGTACGCAGATTTGAGGTAGGGTAGTGAGACTAGAGCCATTTAGTGTGTCAGCTTAATGTCACAAAAAAGGACTAAGTGAAGGCACGATGTTTGATTTCAATTAATATTACAGCAACGGTTAGCAAGTTCTCTGTCCCTCACAAGTCTCTCAATATTGGCAGCTTTCTTGCAATAATATATATTATGTTAATTGAACAGGCTTGTTCTTCTTTTATTTCACCGTCGCATTGTTGATTTATGCTTCCTGTCCTATTTTAATAACTATTTGCATATCAACAGTTGCTCAAATAAAGGGATGGTTCTTTCGATCATTTTTTAAGACGAAGCCATTTTGATTGCATCTATTTATTATTAAAAAAGAAAGTGTTTGTAATAATGAAAAAATAAAAAATGAGTGTGGGGAGAGAAATTTTTCCAAAGATATCGAGTTTTCTGAGTTCAACGCGTTACCGAAAATTTCCTAATACCTGCCACGCGTCTAAGTATATTCGCGCACGTATAGGTAATGCATGTTAAACACCCTAGGTAATTAACGTTCATGTTACACGTGCACCCGCACGTTGAGGTGGAACTTTAATTACACCAAAATGTGTCACGTGCAGGGAAAAATATATACTAGACAATTGCTTAACTTTAACTTGTTTTTTAGTACTACCGATTCCTTACTATTTTTATTTTCTACTACTATATTTTTTACTAATAATTTAATTTTAGTACTTAATATCCTAACTCTATTATGAAAATATCTTTGACAAAATAAATACATATTTACAATAGAATCTAGAGTTTTGGGTATCCAATCAGACTAGTTAGCCCGCATGCAAGGGTGAGTAGCTGGTAAAATACATGATGGGGGCTTGAAGAAAATGTAATCAAGAGTAGCCCGTCGACAGTTTCGGGATTAAAGTAAATTACACACATACGGGCGTGATGTTCTCTTTACTCAAAATTATTACACGTGAATGGATTTACAAATAACAAACTTCACCAAAAACGCATACAGCATGATGCGATTGTAAAAATTATAATTGCAAAATTGGAAAGCTTTTAAACTTATAATTGTAACACTCAACGATCTTTTGTGTTATTTAAAGAGTAAAAAAGTATCTTTAAGCAGACTTGAAGTTTAAAATTGGACATTATAGGTACCCTTTACAATACTTTAATGAAGATGCATTACCCCAACACTTTCCCATTGTTTACGAACCCACAGATGCGTTACTGTCACTTAGAATTCCCTAAAGGATTCACAATCACGTTAAAGTACTCAATTCTAAAAATCGGAACATCTTTTTATCGTAAAACCAAAATCTCGAATGTGAAAAAATACCGAAAAAATAATTCTCGAAATTCCAAGTGCTCGAATAAAAATAATATTACTGGATATTTTTTTGTTTACAAAAGTAGAAAATAATGAAATTTCAATTTCTCAAATTTTGAGCGACAATACCACCTTTTTGCGACATCCTTCATCTAAACTTTATAAAAATGAAATAGTTTAATTTTTAATTTGTTTAGTAATTATAGACCTCATGAAATTTTTCCCATTTATCCAAAAATGAATTTTGCCTGCTTTTGCGTGGTCCGCGTGGTCGCTTTTCCATTTCACGCCGAACGATTCGACTGCGTTATCGTACCAGAATGTCCAGAGGGTTATGGCGAAATAACGATTTCGTATATTAATTAGGCTGGTGAGGCATAAAATCGAGGTTTACCGTTCGCCCTACAATTTTACGCGAAATGCGTGTAACGCGAGACATGTGGATCCCCCACAGAAAAGATAAATTACAATAAAAAAAGAAAATGCGAGTCAAAAGAAAAATATGGAGCAACACAAAACGTTGTTATGGAACATTTATATTTTGTGTTCTAAGAATCGAATCGAAGCAAAAAGTCATAAATTATATA